>JAZDUH010000386.1:12277500-12300000 GCA_036419115.1 Scarus forsteni
AAGAGTGTACATAGTCTGGGATGCAGGGAAGCTCAAAACACCGCGAAAAGTGACGGTGTTAGCGGAGAATGAGACCGCAGAGCTCTGGTCAAACTAGGGAGAAGCCGGGGGTAAACAGTGCAGGCAGCAGAGACGTTCATGGTCGGCCCGTAAATTACAGTGATGATGATGGCTGGGAAAGCTAACCACTTTGAAACTATAGCCTTTTTAAATCTTGATAGCAAAACTGAATATTTCTTGAAAAAACTCTGTTGCCTGAGGGGATAATAAGCGACTTTTTAATATGCAATCCAGGCTTTTGAAGAGAGGGAGCATAAACAGCTGGTTAAAATATATTGCTGAATAAATCCTAAAAACAGACTCACATGTGATGTGTATTTTTCCTGATATAGTCTGTAGGCATCATCATTGTTCATCTTTTTCACTGGTTTTAAAAAAGCTAACTAAAGATTGCAAAAATCGGCAATATCGTAGAATCGCAATTTAAATCGTATCGGCACCTAAAAAATCGCAATAAATCGTATCGGGAGAAAAGTGAATCGCCCCAGCCCTAGTGTTTATACCTGTATGATACCTCAGCAACTAAAGCCCCTGACACCAGAGATGCTCGGTGTTATCGTTCTGATATCTGTTTCAGATGAAAGTGGATTCATATATCTGTTACGTATCAGCATATCCCAGATCCTGTTAAAATCAGCTTAAACACTTTTTGAAACTTCTGCATTTATTAAGTGCTGAATCATTTTTAAAAGAATGAATGTTGTTTTTCTTCTCAAACGCTGAGGCCAGCCTGTGAGATGGTCACTCTGTTTGATAAGCTGATCATATGAGCGGAGACATAAAGTCGGAGGAGACAGACCCAAAAGTTAAACGCCTGTAAACAGCCACCATGATAACACAGAAGGCTTTTACAGTGCTTTACGTTTGTCTGTCCTCCCAAACATTTTGTCAAATGCTCCAGCAGTTTTCAGCAGATGCTCTGCTGTTACTGTCCATCATACTCTTTGTGCTATCTGTCATGTAGCCCCTCTATGTCACGTGACAAAGCATGCATGTTGTTTCCAGAGCTCTAGAAACTTTTCCTGTTGGTGTCCTGTGGAGGTTGCATCTTTGGTTTGTTTATGTTTGTGATTGTTGCATGTGCAGAGTGGTCCGGCCTTCCTTTAGTCAACATCTCTGATGTGGCTGTCATTGCTGTATTTGTGCTTAGAAAAGGCCATGTTTTCAAAAAAATAGCTGCCTTAATGATAACCATTCATATTTTTATCCTGTAGAGAGAGCGATGTCTGAATTGTAGAACTATCTTGGTGACATTTGGGAAAATGGATGGAATTGCAAGAGGCAAGGAGTTTGCCAAAATTTTCAATAATTTAGATTTGGACTTTAAACGTCGTTCTGTCTTTTTTTTTTCAAAAGCTGCTCGGTGTAATTTATGGTGAGCACTAGTTTTTCCCAGCACTCCTGAAATGTTCAATAACTAAAATCAAATTCAAAAAACACCCAACATTGTGTCCAGGGACTAATAGATTGGTGGCTGTGTTATCAAACAGGAATTAGAGTGTTTTTCCCCAGAAGTGCTTTTTGATGAAATACTTTAAAAAAGAAATCTCTGTTTTAACTTAACAATTACAGAAGTCGTTGTGCTCAGTGCACACAGTACTTTTGGCAGCTCTTGCTGTTAACTGCAGCTTTGCCAAACACAATACTTGGTGTCTATTTCTTTCTTTATTTTATGTTAATATAAACTCCATGACTAAACAACTTTGTTCTCTCCTGAGTCTTATTTAAATATATTTTTGTTATTGTAAAAAATCCTTATCTTTCCCAGCCCTACCTCAAAGCTGACACGTTTTGGACTTTAAACTTGATGAGTAATTTATGTAACCCTGAGCCGGTGGAGGTGATGTCCAAGAGGCAGGGCTCGCCTGTAAACTTCAAACAGACTGTCACGCTGTGTTTAGCATGTTAACTGTTAACCCAGTTCCTGTTTCCACCTCTCAGTGTGCACGACAGCACGACTGAGCAGGAGGAGACGGCCACCGTTTTCTAACGGGATGGTAAGAAAGTAGAAATCTTATTAAATGCAGCTCTGGCTCATCAAACTTAACAGCATGTATACCAGGAATTGGCCTATTTTCAGTCAACTACAGTTTAAAGATTGAAGGGGATCTTTTTAGGGGCCGTTTACACAAGGCCTAAAACGGTAAAATCTGATAGTTTTCGTTGTGTTTCAGCCTCCCAATAGCTAACACAGTGTTTAGATGGGCTTCTGACATTTCCCATGGCATCTTTGTTCCAGTGAAACCACAAACTCGGGACACTGAAGTAACTAAGTTTGATCTTAGGGATGTAACGGGATGAAAATTTCATAAAAAGTAAATAATTCTGGCAAGTATTGTCATTATTATGTTATAAATGCTTAAACAGTGTGTAATTACAAGAAAGAAAAAAAGGATTTGAACTTTTAACAGGATTCTCTTCATTAACAATTGTGTTCTAAGTTTGAGATAACCAAAAATAATTGTAACCTATTTTACATAAACGCACACCTTTTAGTTTGCCTGCAGCATCAGTGTCCATGGTACAGCTCGTTATATTAGACCATGCCCGGGCCTTTTTTTTTTTTAACTGATGATAGTCCCTGAGGCAGTCCCTGTCCCGTTAGACCCCTTCATGACTCTCCTCTGGTCTCCCTGAAATCCATAAATCGCGAAAAAAGACAAAATATGGCAAAACAAGGCGAATAACCAACAAAAGAACGGCAAGAACACACCCCAGATTGATACTTATGCTGCGATTTACAACATTTATCCATTATTTACACAGAAAATACTGATAAACACCTATAATTCACAGGCATGTGTCTCTGAATCTTCTCTCTCTCTCCGGCTCAGTCAGCTCACTCAATCGAGGAGTTACTGCAGTTTTAATCAGACACGTCTTTTTCTTCAGCAGCGTTGTGTTTTAGACAGGGTGAACGTCTTTAATCAGTTTCCCCTCGGCATCCTTGTAAAATCCAACATTCAACCAAACTTCAGACTCTGAAGGGAAAAACAGTCTCTGCTGTCATGTCTGTGCCGGCTGACCCGCCGTGGCCAAACTTTGGCTCTCAGAGAGGCCGAACCACGGCTGCTTCTCTGAGGAGCAGTGAGATGTTAACACTAACCGTCAAAGTTTACCGCGGTTCACATTTACACTGTTACATCTAGGAGTGGGAGAAAAAATCAATTCACATAAGTATCACGATTTTTTTGCCTGCCGAGTTTTAAATTGATTTTTTTGTCCCCCCCCCCCCCCCCCCCCCAAACTCTTTAGGCTCTAAAGTCAAATTGCGACAAGCGATGTTGCTGGATAAAACAGGCCATAGCTGTTAAAATAGTGCTGAATAGTGTTACTACTTTTCACCAGCAGATAGTGGACAGGTGACAGGTTTCTATTCAAAGTTTTGGCATATGTTTATTTTGAAACACACACCGGACTGAGGGACGCGAGTGAGGCTGTAGAGAGAGAGGAAAAGAGAGAAACACACAGAGTGATAGAGAGAGTAAGAGTACTCACGATGCTGAGAGTACTTTGTCAAGTACTGTCTGACTCTGAATCTGAGGAATATTTACTCTCTGAGGATGACACTCAGTCGTCCAGTGAGGACCAAACTGGCGGCGCGTGTGCGCGCAGCGGGAGCGGGTCCGTGCGCCATTACAGTCAACGAGCAGCACATAGCGAGGCCGATGCTTTGTCTCTCCGTGGCCGGGGTGGAAGTCATTTGCGAATGCGGAGGAGGGGTCGTGGTCTGGGATGCAGGGAAGCTCAAAACACCGCTAAAGGTGACGGTGTTAGCGGGAATGAGAAAGACCGCGGAGCTCTGGGCAGACGAGGGAGAAGCCGGGGGTAAAAAGCACAGTGAAGGCAGCAGAGGCGTTCATGCTCAGCTTGTAAATTACAGTGATGATGATTGGTGGGAAAACTAACCACTTTGAATCTATAGCCTTTTTAAATCTTCATAGCAAAATTTTATATTTTATTGAAAATCTCTGGTGCCTAAAGGGTTAATAATCCACTTTTAAATGCAGTCCAGGCTTTTGAAGAGAGGGAGCATAAACAGCTGGTTAAAATATATTGCTGAATAAATCCTAAGAACAGACTCACATGTGATGTGTATTTTTCCTGATATAATCTGGAGGCATCATCATTGTTCATCTTTTTCACTGGTGTTAAAAAAGCTAACTAAAGATTACAAAAATCAGCAATGTTGTAGAATCGCAATTTAAATCGAATCAGCACCTAAAAAATTGCAATAAATTGAATCGGGAGAAAAGTGAATCGTCCCAGCCCTAGTTACATCCCTGTGTGATCTGGACTTTCAGTATCATTGTCCATCAGGAAACATCAGAATGACAAATGACCAGTAACCAGTAATGCTTCAGAAACATGGCTGCCATGTGACAGTGTTTTTTTCTAGTTTTCATACATGTGATCACTCTCATAGCACAAAGTTTTATAAAGAGAACATATTAAGTATTCCCTGACCGGAGCATGCTGATGGTGTGTCTGTTTCTGCAGATCTGAGTGGGTTGTGTGCTCTGACTGTGGGTCCATGTGGAACTGTTCAGTGTGTGTGCAGGTACACGCCGAACCAAACAGCACTTACATTGTGTCACCGCACTGCTCCAGAGGAACAGTCTGCTGTTACATGGATCAGATCTCGAAGCACATCGGTACAACACAGCCGAATGTCTTAGACTGTTACTGGTCAGCCCACTTCACGGTTTGTAATCAGCCCGTACAGATGTTAGACAGATGCTGATGTGCGCCCCTAAGTTTGAGTTTTGTCCTCCTCTTCTCGAGCTGTTTTCTTCTTCTTCCTCAGATCACACATTAACAACCAGATCCACAGTGAACCAGTGTGCAGTGATACAAGGACAGTCAGTATGTGGAGGGTCAGGTGACTTAGGCCAGTGGTTCTCAACCTTTCAAAGTCGCGACCCCCAATTTAACGTTCAGTACTGTCCGCGACCCCCGTCCCCCCGGAAAACAATGAAAATTCGCTGTCCGCGGTGCTGAAACAACACCCGATTGATAAAACGTATGTCGGATATACAAATCAGTAATTGATTTTGAGTAATAAAATGCCTGTTTGAGACCAATCACTTGTTGTCCTTTAACGTCTGGTTGGACGCCACATTAATTTTGCGCATTTATGTTTTTTCCTAAATGATTTGGCGACCCCCAGAAATCATCTTGCGACCCCAATTGGGGTTGGGACCCCAAGGTTGAGAATGGCTGACTTAGGCTACATTCACACTGCAGCCCTTATTGCTCAAATCTGATTGTTTTGTTTGTTCAGATTCCTCCTGTAAATGTGTCCTGACTGCAGACTGTGATGTGAACAGCTCAGGCTTCAGAAGTGATGCACATGCTCAGTTTAACATTAATGACATCAGCACAGCACGGAGTGATGAGGAGCAACAAACACAGAGCAAAACTGAGCTTCACAAAGCTGGAGAAGTTTGTTCCCATAACACAGAGCCTGATGTTACAGCAGCTGTTATTAAAGTAATTATAGTTATATTTTATTTCTTATGAACCTAAAGGCCGATGCTCTTCCTGCTGATTACAGATCACTGCTGGAGAGCCAAACATCTCAGAGCCACAGTGCTGAACAGGTGAACAAAGAGGAGAAAACTTAGTTTAATCATCTGTTCTGATGTTTGTTAGTTTGTCTGAGAGCAGATCAGACAGGAGCAGACTGCCCACTGACTGACGCTGTCTCATACAAACAAACAGATGAGATGGACAGCAGTGGATCATCAGTGTCTCTGTAAACTGTTATTTTAGTCTGATTAATCCATTCAAGAAGTCGGCACAGTGTAATAAACTAAGTTTATCAGATATCGTAATACAAACATGATTCATTCACGTTTATCTTTTATTATAAAGGAGACGCCTGTCGATCACCCCAGCGCTCTCTCACTTTTTCTCATCAATCCCCCCTTTATGCATGTTTGATCAAGCTTGTAGCTGGAAAAACTACAAAAACTCTTTATTTTAGGAGAAAATTAACTTTTTAATAATCTTGTCTATATTAACCTTTGATTATAGGGATGTAACGAAATGTTCAACTCATGAAACTATACGAAATAAAGATTATAGAAAATCTCCAACAGTAGGAAGTTGTGCAGAAATTTAATTTTCTTTATTTTCTTCCTAATGCAGACATCCAAAAATATTGCTGCATCAGTACAAAATAAATGCTCTTTGAAAAGAAACAAAGTTGTAGTTTTTCCCCTTATTTAGACTACAGTGCAAATACAAACATAAAATCTCAATAAAAAGTGCTTTGTTGTTGTAAAAATCAGGATAAGTACATTCTTGAATGAAAAGGAAAACAAATAGCAGTCCTCAGAGCTGCAGTTTAGACCTATAAATGTCTGAACTGTGAACTATAATATTTAGCGTATAACAGTGCATATGCTTCTGATCTTCAAGTATGATCAAATTCTGTCAACTCAACAGTAGATGCAAAAATCAAATATTGTTTTTTATGCAGACTTACACAAACATACAATTGCTGCCTGTCTCCAGTTCAAAGTAGTTGGTAGTTGGTAGTTGTAGTCGCCGCAGTATACGGTGAACTGTAGTGGCATATTTTGCACAGTTTCTTTTGTCCACAATCTTCTCACCGTTCTCTCGTCTTTTACATGGGAAGCCAAAATAGGTCCACACAACCGATTTATTTGATGAAGGAGCATCAGCTAATTCCTCGACCTCGTCTTCCTCCATATTGAAGCAAGTGTTTTGCTACGGTAGGCGAGGAGGGTAAAAAAATCTGCGTTTTTTTATTTTGTGCGTCCTTGAATTTTATTTCGTCTTTTTTTTATTTTGTGAAAATTCGCGGCACGAAATTTCATTTCACTCCTACAGATTATGTTCTGTCCATAAAGTGACTTTGAAAACTTTTGTCCCGAGGTAAACTGCTCTATGACGTCAAAGTTTCATTAATTAGACCTGACTGTTCAGACCGCGGTCACATTCAAGAAAAACAGATAATTTACCTGATTCAGCTCCACGTTTGAAAGAGGCCTGAATCTGATTTGAAAATGTCAGATTAATGTGACTTGTGCTGTTCACAGAAACAAATCAGATACAGGTCACTTCTGACTGCAATGTGAACGCAGCCTTAGATCAGTAAAGTTTATTGTGGATGCCATTGTGGGGAAATTAATCCGTCAAACAAATGAAGTTTTTTATTCTTGCATTGTGATGTGCTACAATGGAATGATCCTACAGCAGCAGACACACTGAAAACAGAGCACTGCTGTGACAGGTGAATGCTAAGATGCATTTCATTACATGTGGGTGTTACTGCATGTGAGCATTGTTTTTTTTCCCTTTTAAAAAAAGTACACAAGAACATCCATGCATGCCCTTTGTATTGCTCAGAAACAGACACATCAGTTGTTTTTCCTAACTTTAGTCTCCATTACAGCCTCGGCTGTAAACTGTGACTGTGGGGACAAACCAAAGTTTTATGTTGGGATTGTGTTTAATCCAAAGCTTATTCTTATATGTTTGTTGTTGTTTGTCATAAGCTGCTGTGTTTGGTTTCTCATCGTGGCTGGTCGGCTGACCAAAGTCACCCTCCCCTGCTCATGAGCACCTGCATTTGGCAGGTGGGTGGTGGTCCAGCCCTCTGTGTGCTGATAAACTGAGCCTGAGGGTGAGCGTGGTGCTGCTGGTCGGCCCCCTCCTCTCTGCCTCTCTGCGGTTTTGATTACAGGAAAGATGGAGTGAGTCGGAGGGGGTTTGCTATCCTGCCAGACACACCCAACACTGACAAGATCTGGTTCCTGTTTTGTTTGTGGAAGGAAGCATCTCCTTAGTGTTAGCTGTTTGGGCTCTGACCAACTGATTCATCAGTTTGTGAATATTAGATCTGAAAGCCTGTGCACATTAGGGCTGGGTATTTCCAGCAACTTCACGATACGATACGTATCCCGATACACGTAAATTGTGAACATTGACTATGCTTTAAGCAAAATTCTTGACAAGTTTAGTTTTTTCTTATGAGAAGAAAAAGAACAAGGATGCGTTTTAAGTGGTTCTACAACTTGAGAGACATAAATTCAGATCCTCAAAGATGGTAGACCTAAGTTCAAATTTAGAACATATGCTTCATTATGTAGCTCATCTTCTACTTTGAACTGTGCCACTGTTAACATTACCCAAAGTGTGTTTAAAACAACTGTCAAAATATTTAGGCTGTAGATTCTGTAGAATCCGTATCGATACACGTATCCCAAAGGAGTGCGATACGATATTTTGCCGTATCGATATTTTGAGCCCAGGCCTAGTGCACACAGACGACTCCATAACCTGCAGCACATGTCTAATGCTGACTTAGGGGAGTCATTTTCATCGCCACAGCCAAGAATAGCCTGAGATGATGAGCTCCTGATCACAGAGAAGTGTCAGGCTGCAGAAAGGGAGAGACTCCTCCATTCCCTGCTGAGGTTGTTACACCTGGACAGTGTTCAAATGCCATTATAGAGAGCCCTGTTTCATAAGTGTTTTAGTCTGCTGGGTGTATCTGTGTGCTATACATCTCAGTATTCTTGACTGTGGTTTAAGATAATGTACTTAAGGAACGGCTAAATGAGCAGCTCATTCCTACATATTTAAGCCACGGCTCTGGAGAAATGAAGCAAAGATGTTTCCACGGTTTTCATCTATTTTGAAATGACCTGTAAACTCAATTGAGCTGTTGTTTCCCGTGTTGGCTCAGTCCAAGGACTGGCCACGTGTTGCGTGAGCGTGGGTGCAGGCGGGTTCAGGTGCAGGCGGGTTCAGGTGCAGGCGGGTTCAGGCCCCGTTTACATGGCGCCGAAAACGGTCAAATCCGATGTTTTCATTGTGTTTTGGCTTTGTGTCTACATGGAAACTCGTTGAAAATGGAAACTTTTGAAAACAGGCTCCAGAATGGAAAGATTTGAATCTATCCGCTCTCCATTTAGCTCCTTGTAAACCCGTATCAGAGCATTTCAGGGTGAAACGCTGACGTCCCCACTGGCACAGTACTCTTTCACATGAAGGCTGTGCACACATACCAGGAACAACAGCAGCTTTGGCTGTCCCCCGAGTAACGTGTGAGCCTCTTACCGTGCTCGGTTTGTTATCCAGACAAAACTATCCAGACAGATTTGTTGTCCGAACTGATTTGTTGTCCATAAAAGAAACTCCTGCATCTCTGTGCGTCTATTCACCATTGTTGTTTGTGAAAAGTTTTTCTTCTTCGTTCGTTTGTTTCAGCAGCGCTGCCTCTCTGCAGACCTACACCGCCATCTACTGAACCGGCATACACACTACAGCGGATTAACTCGTCTCCGAGCGTCGTCGTCTGAACGCAGAAGAATTCTAAAACGCAAAGAACAAATCTTTGCGTCTTTAAGTCAGGAGTTTCCATGTTAACGTAGCCTCAGGTGCAGGCGGGTTCAGCAGACATGGTGGTGTGCTGTGGGGCGCGTTGTGCATACAGTGCAGTCAGACTGTGTGAAAGTTTGGGTTAATCGGGACAAGCAGGACATGTAACCAAACAATCACAACGCCATATGTTGGCAACTGATTTTGTCTCGAGTTTCTGCCTTTTTCCCAGTGACAGAATCACTGAACCAGAGCTGGGACATTTTTACACCCAGAGATGTTAACACTAACTCAATGAGAACAAGATGTTTGTTTCAATTCAAAGCGCAGTAAGACTTTGAGAGCACGACACAGAGCATGCTTTACATTTACACACAGACGGACTCTGAGCTCTGTTACCTTTTGTTTAGTTTATCTTCACCTATCCTTTGGCTGTGAATCACTCTCATCCTCTTCTATTAACTCTGTTCATGTGCCACATCCATGACACATGAAGACTCATGAATCCAGGAGCCTTGGAAAATTAACATCAGTATTTGTACCCAAGCCCACTTTGGTTCCTCTTTGTCGAGTTAGCTAAGATGAGTATTTCCTGATGTTGTCGATGCTTCATAAGAGAAAAGACAGTGTTTCAAGCCCTGACAGATTAGCTTTCTTTTTCTCTAAAAAGGCTTTGCCAGAATTTGTTGTCATGATATTTGGATTTCACTTTGCTGTGGTGCAAGTAAGTTTTAGATATGTCAATAAGGGATAGTTTCCTCTTTTCAGTTTCTGTTCACAAGTTAAAATGTAAAAATTTAGTGTGAAGTTTTGGTACAAAAACATTGTCTGCAGATTTGTGTAAATATAAAGTGTGCAGCAGTTTGCCACCCTTTCTATTGACCACTGTCTCTGCACTTCTCTTATGGAGGTCACATGACATCATCACCAGAAACAGAGGGGTGTATTCAAAAGTGCTCCGGCTTCACACGGAGTGATAATGATGCAAATTCACACAGACCCGTGAGAGTGACTGAGATCTGGTAGTGTGCATGCCGGGCCTGTAGGTGGTGATGTAAGTTTGTAGTGTCCTTGGTAAGTATAACAAATGCATCTTCGGTGGACTGTGGACACAGCAAATCCAGGTTTGTTGGAGGAGCGCTAACAAACAGAGCACGGTTAGCAGCACACATGTTGCTCAGTAGTCAAAGCTGCTGCTGTTTTTATTCCTGGGTGCATGTGTTACCTTATCTAAAAGAGAACTGTGCATGCATGTGTGTATCTGTTTGTCCCTGATAGTGTGGATTCCTGTTTACACAGAGATGAAAATGAAAATGTTTTCAAAACTTGGACCCTGGTCTCAAAGGTTGTAAACGTGTGTAAACACAGCTAAAACTCTCTTTCTCCGTCTGTTTTTGTATGAAATGGCTCTTCATAAGTTCCTCCAAAAAGCCTGCACGCTTTTTCACGCTGATGATCATCAATTAAATAGCAAAGGCTGCATCATGTTTGTTTTTTTCCAAATACCAAAAATGGTGGCTGGGGTTGCCTGGGGACTTCAGGCTAGGCTCCCACAGGCCCGTGGGCCCGAGGCTGCTATGTTGTTTCTTATTTTAAAGGAGGCGTGGAGGGGGGGCAACTTTGTCTCCCCGTCCCCTCCTCCACCACTCCCCATACCACTAATATTATTGTTGTTGTTTATGGTTATTATAATTGTTTTTTTGTTTTGTTTTTAGTATTTTCTTTTCTTTATTATTAATGTTGTTCTTTCTGACTGTCAGGCAATTGTATTTTTTTTCTCTCTCTCTTCTTCTTAATTATTGTTATTATCCATGTCACAGTAACAATGCAATCTTTATTATCATCCAATTAATACCACATCTTCCTCTGTAATAAAGAATATATCATCAATCACATTCGTAGCACACACAACCACAAAATTTTGTTGTTCACACCTGGTATGTCCCACTGTATCGTCTAATTGCACAATAAAAAAAAAAGGTGGTTATTTGAGCTTTTTGTGTGCTTGCTGGATATAAGCATCTTGTTTTCCTGCTGTTAAAACCAATTAAAGTGAAACTAAGACTTAAAGTTAGTAGGCAGAAACAGAGGTGTGTGCTTTGGAGTCCAGCTGGGCTCCATCTTTGTAAACATGCTTTCTTCAGTGCTTCATATTTGACACCATTTTTATGACTGAGTGATTTTACTTCAGCTTTATAATTCGATCAGATATGCTCGTTCAGGGAGGGGCTTATTCTTCACACACCTTCTCTTCATATCACGCAGCAAGTTCGAGCATAGCTGTTGATTGCACAAGTCCATAAGTAGAATATTTTGGATGCCAGACATTTCCTGACTGCTCATTCTTACTCAGAGACGCTATGCTAGCTATGTCACTGAGACGTGGCCCATGCAGTAGCTCAGCTGGTCCAGCCGCTTCTCTGCTTGTTTTTGCCATGTTCAGGCATGTTTGTGCACTTTTTTCCTCCCATTGACTCCCTTCTCAACTGAGATGTTTGGCTTGATATGCTGGGAATTTGATGACCTCACTGAGCTGTGGAGTAGGAGATAACACAGGGCATGTGGCTAACTGAGAGTGAACATTAATCAGACAGCAGAGACGACGTGTGAGGCACAGCTAAGTGTGGCTATGTGAGAACAGTCGATAAGCCACTTTCATTTGCTATCATATGTAAATACTTCATGTGAGCTTATCTGCAGAAGAGATGAGCTCATCGAGACCAAACAATGCCACAATAGATGCACCGTGTACTTTTTTGTGTTTAACTCTACACTGAGGCCGGGAAACTTTCTGACTGTTGGAGAAATGTTGATGTGTTTGTTTTAGAAATAGGAAAGGGCAGCTTTATTTGTATTGATTAAGTTTATGTTGATTAAAGAAACAGAAATACCAGGTAAAACACCATGTTGTGAGGATAAAATCAAATGTTATTGGTTACTGTTTGATACCATGGCTGCTAAAATAGAAGTAAAAGAAGGCCTAATGTTGGTCATTTGTTGATTTGAATTAGTACAAGTTGCAGGTAAATTCATACACACTCAAAAATCTGAGGGAATATCATTAATATTAATGTTTTAAAGTTTTGATCAGTAATGATGGAGATTTTATTTGATTTACCTATACTATGGGACTGAAGAAGAAGAGTGATGTTCAGTCGGTTTGTCATGGTGAATAACAGTCTAACCGTACATTCACACCAAAAGCGTCAAAATCGCTTGTCGACGCTCTGGCCGCTCTTACCGCGCTGCGTGGCAGCTGAGAACACACAGAAGCACGCAGGCAGGGGACTCGATGTGAGCGGCCGGAGGGGTGGGGCTTACAAATCTGTGATGCAGGTGTGTTCTGTATCACCATCTCCTTTCACTCTCGTTTTCACACTTACATGTTTATATATAAAGATTGAACTAAAATAAGACAAGTAAACAGACATATGCACAGGCTTATGACCCTTAAACAACAGCTTATTTTATTGTTGTGACTTTACTCCCCTTTTATGAAACCTGCACAAAGCGGGAGGTTATATGAGGGGTTGGAACGTGTATATGTGATGCACATGGGACTTCAGTTCCCTCTTTCCACTGTGGATCACACTTGGGGGGCTGGAGACAGCAGTGATAAGTTTTTCCTCACTTGTTTTCTCATCTTCTGTCTCAAAGTCTTCCACATTGGAATCCAGATCGGCCTTTAAGTGGCAGACGCCTCGTTCAAGCTGTTGCTCATTTGCATAAAGTTAAGCTTCTCCCAACTTCAGCTCATTGCTCGCAATGCTTCCATCGCTCCACTCCGCGCGGCTTGTGATGCTCACAATGTGCCACTTGTGATCGCCGGCGCCTCGATCGGCCCTCGACGCCAGCGATTGTAGAAAATGAATGGCAGCTGGATGCCACCAACGCTCAGACCGCTTCTGGTGTGACTGTACAGTAAGCCCACCTTGGATGCCTCACAGCTCTCATCCAGAAAGCCTAAAACTTTGACTAATAACAGAACAGAGCACTGCAGGAATGGCCGTCACTGTGCACAAGCATCTCCTCAATCACAGAGCAGCACAACAGAAGAAGACTTTGTTATCATGAGATGGACTTTATGACAGAGAAACATCCTGCTGACATCTGCTATGCTAACATCCCAGCAGCCTGGATGTTTCAGTGGACCACCACCATGGGCTAAGAGAGGAGAAAAGCAAACAGCAGCTGCCCCATTTACTCACTGTTAACACGAAACATCAAGTTAAAGTTAAGATTAGTGGTGTCCCGATACAACTATTTCACCTCCGATACGATACCGATATTGCAGCCTTGAGTATTGGCCAATACCGATATCAATCCGATGCGATATCAGCAGGAATCATACAGACTTTTATTTATATACATCCTTTTCTTTATACAGAAGTGAAGGGAGGGGCTGCTGTTATTTATAACTCTGTTATCACCAAACAGTCTAACCTTGATTTTGGTAACCAAACAGACATGTCAGGCTTTTATCTAAGGTTTATCTTAATCCTCTACAGTTTTATTATGTTTAAAACAGTAGCTACACTAGAAGTAAATTTAATTCTGGCTATAAGGATTTATTTTAGGTGGAAACTTCTGCTGGTCCGCTGTCCCACAGCCAGGCCAGAGTCCACATCGTTCCTCCTGGATCTGAGGTCCAGCACTCGGTCCAGCCTCCCCTCCAGACCCCTGGAGTGGGTCTGAACTGAGTGATTCACTGGAGTTGGAAATGTCCAACACTGCCCTGAGGCCGGGTCAGCAGCTCCCCACCCCTCTAACAGCCTGAGCAGAGCTCTGCCTCCCCTTTCTGCGTCATCCAACGGTTTACCACGACATCTCTGAGGCCGACCGAAAGTCAACAACAACAAGAAAATTAACAATAATAAAGTCAACAATAACAACAAAATCACAACAATAATGTCAACAACAATAATAAAGTCAACAATATCAATAAAATCAACAACAATAATAAAATCAACAATAATAAAGTCGGTGAATCCATGGCCTCTCCAAACTCCTGCCTCACCAATCTCTAGTCTGATTGGATGAAAACCTCCTGCATGAGAAAGAGATGCACTCATTTTCACAGATTGTTGTAAAATATGAAGTGCTGAAATGAACAGCTGAGATTCCCTGCTGTGCCTCGTTGGCTGATTGTTTTGTTTCCTCACATGCAGCTGCAGTCACAGAGAGCAGTAGGCTCATCCACCGTCTGAATAACTGCCTTAAACATCACTTCACTTCATGTAATGGTCATGTTCATTCCCTGAGTTTGCCCTTGATAAGTAGCTGGGGTGGAAATAACACTCGAGTGCCTTTAGTGAACGGGTAATTTGTGCTCTAATGCCTGTCAGCTCACCTGAAAGGCCACAATTAATGTGTCTGGAGAAGAGCAGCAGTGGGATTAGCCTGCCTGAAGCTGGCAGAGATAGGCTCTCCCTGTGGATCATCTAACAGGACGGACCCTGGGCTGCCTTGCAGGTCGATGCCTTCAGTGTTTATCGAGAGGCTCGCACTCCTCTGCTCCTTCTCCATCAGCAGATTCCTCCCGTAGACCTCCCACCCTGCTGCCATTGTCAGGACAGCTTATGGCTTTGAGCTCCCTCTTTCTGCTCCACTGGACCCTCTGTGACCGTCACACTCTCTCAGTCCCATCCAGACCTGCTGGATCTGCAGGCCTCACACATTAACACACCCATGTCCCCCGCCTCCCGAGAGGTGCAGTTTGCTAATTTGTTGCAAACTCAAGTTGTCAAAGATAAACAAATAGCCAACCTGAATGTTGTCCTTTGGTCAGGTGTGATGACATAGTGCCTTTAAATCCTCATATTTGTCATTTTTTGTGCCTGTAAGCACAGTTCACCAAAGTCGTCATCACCTATGTGGAGAAACATTTCAATGCCTGAGGGCCACAGAGGGGTGTCAGGGCTGTTGTTGTTCTGGAGGTGGTTTAGTGCGTGCTGATGCAGGCTGTCACTTAGGCTGCGTTTACATGGAAACTCCTGACTTAAAGACGCAAAGATTTTTCCTTTGCTTTTTTAGAATTCTTCTGCATTCAGACGACGACGCTCGGAGACAAGTTAATCCGCTGTAGTGTGCATGTCAGTTCAGTAGATGGCGGTGTAGGTCTGCAGAGAGGCTGCGCTGCTACAATACAGGTACGAAGAAGAAAACTTTTCACAAACAACAATGGCAAATAGACACACAGAGACGCAGGAGTTTCTTTTCTGGACAACAAATCTGTCTGGATAGTTTTGTCTGGATAACAAACCGAGCACGGAAAGACGCTCACACGTTACTCGGGGGACGGCCGAAGCCGCTGTTGTTCCTGGTATGTGTGCACAGCCTTCGTGTGAAAGAGTACTGGGCATGCGGTGACGTCAGTGTTTCACCCTGAAACACTCTGATACGGGTTTACACGGAGCTGCATGGAGAGCGTTTTGGAAACTTTCCACCCTGGAGCCTGTTTTTAAAAATTTCCATTTTTAATGAGTTTCCATGTAGACGCAAAGCCAAAACGCAATGAAAACTTTCGGATTTGACCGTTTTCGGCACCATGTAAATGGGGCCATTAAATGTGTTGGTAAAGCATAGCGTGGTCGCACATAGACAGGTTGGTATCTGGATGCTGATGCATGGACTGAATAAGATACATGATGCTGTAACAGTAAATAACTGAATTAAGCGACCTGAGTGATTATCAGCTGTCTAGTCTACACCACCTCGTACCTCATACTCTTTTATAACATAAGGGACACTTTGTTTATCTTCAAGTTGACTGGACCTTTATAATTCAGTTTTTCTTTCCAACAGTTAAATTCATGATGATGAAGTTTCTCTTTAACGTCGACCACAAGCAGACACTCATGCAAACATTTCATCCTCTAGTGTTTTGAGATAGTTTGTCCGGGCATCACGAGCTTAGATACCCGATTTAATAAGATAATTCTTCTATAAATGGAAAAGTCAGCCATCTCATCTCAGTTGTTGAGATCAAAAAAAAGTAAAGAACATCTGCAGCCGTCCAGTTTGACTGGTTTAGCAGCTCAAAACTGAAAAAGTGTGACCCCTGGTGTTACTACATCACATTCGTGTTACTGAGTTTCATGTTGAGGCCAGAATGGGAAAAAATGTCAAATTAGATATTCAGAAAACACTCCACACTAAAGTATTGCAGCGAGGTCATTTCACATGAGCTTAATTAAAGTCCAGAAATCGCCCACAGTCACCGACTCAGATTTGGCGTAAAAAAATTATATATATGATGAACAAGTGTAACTTTAAGGTGGAAAATCTAAACTGTGGGCCTTTAAAAAGGGCTGTTGTGCCTGTTTTTGACACCTAAGTAGTTGTGCTCAGATGCCAGTATCTCTGAAGCAAGCCGGGTTTTCTGGCTGAAGTTTGCTCGTTGTGGTGATTTGGACTGAGTTGTTGGTCCCTTAATTGGTGGATGTTTAGTGTGAAAAGAAGGAGGGAAGCCCTCAGTTCACAGGGTTGGCTGTGTTTCTGTGTATTTTTCTTTTAGCTCATTTAAGTCTTTCTGATTGAATGTTAAATTAAAAATCTGCAATGTTGACATTGAAAGAGTTTCTGAGACCAAATTCCTTGGAGTTGTCATTGATGAAAAGCTAACATGGAAACAACACATTGAATACATAAAATGGAAAATCTCAAAATCACTTGCAATCCTGTATAAATCCAGAAATATATTGAATTCCAAGGCCTTACATTTGATTTACTACTCATTGATTGCTCCCTATATATCTTACTGTGTGGAATTGTGGGGATCCACCTTTAAAACCACCATAAATTCAATAGTAAAACTACAGAAACGAGCTATACGTATTATCAATAGAGCTGACTATTATGCACATACAGAGCCACTTTTTCTTAATTCTCATGTTATGAAATTTTCTGATCTGTTTTATTATAAAATAATGCAAATTATGTTCAAAGCAAAATCAAAAATGCTCCCTGACTCAATACAGAGGTTTTTTGTAATTCAAGACAGTCCATATAATCTCAGAGGCGTTTGCAAATTTACTGTACAAAAAGCTAAAAAAGGTATGAAAAGGAGATGTGTCTCCATTATTGGAGTTAAATTCTGGAATGATGCCAGAATTAATTTAAAACTTGTCATTCTTTTTTTGTTTTTAAGAAAATGGTTTGTAAAACTATTTTTGAAGCTAATAAGAGCGATTAAGTATCTGTGTTGTTGCTTTTTTGCTTTTTTTTGGAGGATGGTAGCCTAAAAAGAGTTGACAATATAGGATAGGCCTTTACAAGCAATTTGCTTCTGCCTATGCCTTTTCAGTTTAGCTTCATTGACTGAGCTTAACACTGAATTGAAGCCTGTTTCAGACATGTGTATGGTGATGATATATGCACTGGACAGAAACAGAACCGCAGCTCAGCAGCCTTTCACATGATACCACATGTTCTCATGGCAACTATAAACTAACGGTCACCATTAGCCGGCCCATGTCTCCTAGAACATTAAGGATTTCTGTGTCTTTTAGAACTTAAAGGTCCCATAGTTGGCTCCATTTCTGATGGAATTTATAATGCTCAGCAGTAGGGCTGAACAATAAATTGCAAATTAGATTAAATCTCAGTATGGCTTGTTGCAATTTTCAAATCGCAGACAGTGCAATATTTTTAACCCAAAATGTGTTGAACATTTTGGCATTGTGGTGTAGTTTCTTGCAATTTCATGCCTATTTTAACCTTTTTTAACCCAGTTTTTACAACTTTATGCCTATCTTGCTCCCATTCATCTTTTTTTTGTACACTGTCAGATAGGCCTGTGTTCAAAATATCGATACTGCAAAATATCATATCGCACTCCTTTGGGATACGTGTATCGATACGGATTCTACAGAATCGATACGGCCTAAATATTTTGACAGTTGTTGTCAATACACTTTGGGTAATGTTAACAGTGGCACAGTTCAAGGTAGAAGACGAGCTACATAATGAAGCATATGTTCTAAATTTGAACTTAGGTCTACCATCTTTGAGGATCTGAATTTATGTCTCAAGTTGTAGAACCACTTAAAACTCATCCTTGTTCTTTTTCTTCTTATGAGAAAAAACTAAACTTGTAAAGAATTTTGCTTAAAGCATAGTCAATGTTCACAATTTACGTGCATCGGGATACGTATCGTATTGTGGCCTTAGTATCGGGATACGTATCGTATCGTGAAGTTGCTGGAAATACCCAGCCCTACTGTCAGACCATTTTTGGAATTTTTACATGGTTTTTTAAATTTAATCCCAATTTTGCTGCTATAATCAATTTTTCTTGGTCACTTTTTAATTTTTCTGCCTTTTTTTTTTTGCAATTTCATACCTATTTTGCACCATTTTTTTTTTACCCAGTTTTTACAATTTCATACCTATTTTGCTTCTGTTCTTCACTTCTTCACTTTTTCTCAAATCTTTTATCCTTAGACTGATTTAATGTCATATTGGTTTTACTGTAAAAAGATCTACTCCTTATGTTTGTTTAAGAATACATAAGATGAGGAACATTAAAACAATTGCAGAGTAAATCGCAATTGATATATTGGGTAAAAATATCGCAATTAGATTACTTTCTCAAATCGTTCAGCCCTACTCAGCAGCCAGTGTTATGACCGTAAAGCGCAGGAGGATTCGTGTATGTGTTTCTGTTAAAGGAGGTTTATCAGAAAAGTTTCCTTTGCCCATTAAGCCCATTGCTGTAGTGTTTGTAATGAATGAAGAGTTGTTGACAACATGACACAGGATAGTGCTTGAGTTAGTTAACTGGATGATGGGGGAGGGGCCGGAGCTCTGACTGAGAGAGAATACGGCTGAAACAGGCTGCTCAGCAAAGAAGGACTGGAAAGTTTTTGAACATCTGTGATTGTGAACATGCTCCAGCAGTCGTTGAAATTAAACATACTGACCTAATTATTGGCTCTTAAAAGATTTACCATGCTCTGTGCAGAAGTTAGCTTATTTTTGTAAATATAAACAAGAAATCTGAGCTGATGGGGTGCAGAGGACTTTATTTAGACTTTATTTATTTTTAGGTTCAGAAGCAGGTGTCACTCAGTATCAAAGTCCAAAATGATGATGTTGTGACTTCAGTAGATCTCAGTGTCCTTTTGCCAAGGTGTCTTAGGTTTCCTCTGATGAAGTTGGAAACGTGTGAGTCGAGCTGACACTGCTGCTCTGAGACTGCGAGCAGAAGTGTCTGGATGTGAGCTCTGATGGAAAACTGTGAGTCACAGCACATGCCTGTGTCCTGGACTGGTGATGCTTGTTGCTCATGTGTCTGACTGTTCAGCTTATGAGTTTTCCTGTTGCTCAGTCTCAGATCTTGTGGTCAGAGCTGCTGTTGTCCGCAGAGCGAAGTGTGAGGCAGCCAAATAGCTGCAGATCAGTCTGACGGACCGACTGTCGGGCTGCATGCTGCCTCACGTGATGGAGCTTAGTGAGTCACTCCTTCTCTACGAGGGGGACTCCAACCACCAGCGTTTCACCAAAATCGTTCATCTGTGAATTCAAACATTGCTCTGGAATAATAATCATACCATAATTTAATTTATGATACATTTTTCTTGAGCAGGACCACGATCTTCAGTGTTTTCATTTGGCTTATTTTTCCGAGTGCAGCATTGAGATTCACTTTAAACGCAGTATTGTCAACATTTTGCCTCAATTTCTTACCTTTCTATTCATTTTAATATTACTTGCATTGAATGCCGTAAACTGAATTATGTTAATGATTAAATGAATCAAGAAGTACCAAACCAGTAATATAACAATAAGGGCTGTGTAGTATTATCCTGTTGATGTGTGTATTGGCAGATAATTACCTGAAAGGCTGAATATAGTTATCAGCAGATATGAACATTTGCTATTGGATGTTTATTGCAAATGTTTTGTGACTGGCCTTAAATTTCCCATATAGATTTAGAAATATCAGCATATTAGCAAAAGTCCAGGTTGTGCATTTCTGATAGTAACAGATCTCCAGAACGAAAACACCCTCTGAAAAAACATCAGAGCAGCAGTGGGCCCGTCAGATTCACAGGTTTCTCTGTTACTGGAGTCTCCAAACTCAGTGTGGTTAGTTTTAAAAATGTAATTATGGGAGTGTTCTAATTATCTACTTCTGTGATGAAATGTGGGCAGCACAGCGGTGCAGCGGGTAATGCTGGTGCCTCACAGCAGGAAGGTTGCTGGTTCCAGCCCCGTGTTGGCCGGGGTCCCGTGTCTGTTTGGTCTGTGAGAGGAGCTCGTAAGGTGTGAGTGTGAACCTGAACGGTCTCTCTCTGTGGCCTTGTGATTGACTGGTGATCAGGTTGGTTGACTGGTGATCAGGGATTCTTCTGGCATTGTTTTGTCCAGAAAACCTCACTGACTGTATATTTTGTCTTTTTCAGACCATTCTCTTTAAGCCTTTAGAGATGGCTCTGTGTAGATCAGAGGTGTTTGAAATCCAGTCACTTTAGTCCAGTTTCTCATTCTGAAGATCAGATTGGACTTCACCACGTCATCTTTGCCATGTCTGCATGCCTGAAAGATGTACTGAGTTGTTGCTATGAGCTTGGCTGACTTTCTTTTTGCTTTAATGAGTGGTTAAAGTGATGTAAGGTTGGCTGGTAAATATATTTGCATCTTCAGATGAAGTTTAACAGATGAGGCTGCACAGCGTGGTGTTGGTGCTGTGTGGACACATGCAGGATCTGCCGTTAGCTCACTTCTGTTCTGTTGCCTCGATCAGAAGCATCAGTTTGATTTTATTTGATCAAAATGTTTAAACATTCTGCTATCGTCACCAAAGTTTACATGATGCAGCAGAACCTGAGAACACTGCAGTGTGCAACAGGGTTTGTAAATATTTGGATAACACGACGTTTCTAAGTTACTAAATTATCCTCAAGTTTTTGTTTCTGAGTACATCTGTTCTGGGCCTCATTCTTCTCAATGCTGTGAGGTGAAGTTTGTGTAAACGGCTGCAGTGACATTTCTGTGCCTAATGACAGCTGTGTTTTAATGAAACACTGCTGCAGTGTAGGTGACTCGAGTCAGGCTGAGACAGTTCAGATGGACTTTGGCAGTCCTGTTTGACTGGGGAAAGAGGTGTGCTGTGGTATCTCCCTCGTCTGTTCATTCCTGTCCTTCACTGTAGACTTGCAGCATGTGTAACAGATGTTTTCATCAGCTGGCTCGTTCTTCTGAGGAGTCCTGACTGCACTGTGCCAGTTGGCCTGTTGACAGAAATGGTTATCGTGCCTGACTCCACCTGTAGCATTCCTCTCTCTCTGCTCAGTCCACTGATGCTCGTGTCTCCAGTGTGTTCCAGTGTGTTCCTCTGCCCCACATTTACAGACAAATCATGTTGAGTAAACCCCAAAGAAAACCTAAACAAGCCTGAACTTTACCAGAGTGCACATTTCTGGTTACTGGACGACCTCTGCTGTCTTACTGTGCTTAATTCTCTTTGCACATGTAGTTTAACTTGTCTCATTTTGAATCAGTCGATCCATGTGTCAGGTGAACTGAGGAGCTAATACATCACATCCAGATCAATGCAGCCATCACATATCATTAATTAAAACAAAAACAACACTTCCCACTCACTGGATGAAAAGAGAAAGATGAATCACTTCTAGAAATGTTCCTTAAAGGTGTAGTCAGCGATGTGGGAGAAAACGAGTGGAGAGGTTGTTGATAAACAAATTTAGACCCGCCTCTCCCTTCATACCTCACCCCTGGCTCCACCCCCGAAAGTTGATGGACGTGCATCGTCATGGAAACGACCGTTGAAACTGCGTAGCTGACTAGTGTAGCTAAGGTAACCCCGACTCGTCAGACAACTCGACTGACAATATTGATAACATCACAACAACAGTACATTTTGGCAGATTAGACAACAGCCCAACGGCTGTTACTGTTATGTGAAGCACCACAAAGCTAATGTTGCTAACCTATCCAGCAGAAAGGCGGCGACATCCGCGTCCGTTTTCAGGTCTTTCAATTGGTAGAGTTCCCTCCACCGTCAGAAAGCAACACCAATGTTGACCCGGGTCTTCGCTCTTTCGTGGTCATAGCCCT
>JAZDUH010000386.1:12305000-12327500 GCA_036419115.1 Scarus forsteni
GCCTGGAAAATGAAGCTCTGTCCAGCAAAGCTTTGTTGGGATGCCTCAGGGAAGTAGGCTGGGATTTAACACTGTCCTTTCTAAAAGCTGATTGACTTTCTTGGCACCAAAACTTGCCGAGAAGAATTGGAGTTAAAGCAAAAAGGTGAGGCTATGCAGCCAAACAAAGAGAGAGGGCTGCCCTGTAGAGAGACTGGGTCAAACATGGTGGTCAGGAGGAGAGAGGTGGGAGACTGGAAACCTCCTGCTGTTCACCTCCCTGAGTAAAGGAGGACACCTCAGTCCTTTGCCCTGTTTGCCCACAAAATGACCACAGTCCATACACTTGGGCTGGTCCCACTAATATTTAAAACACTGGACAGGAGTTTGTTTACTGTTTTTGTTCTTTAAAAACTAAATGTTGGGAGTTAAAGATGGCTGTCGTTTCTGCTGTGGTATCAGACAGATATCATAATCATGACTACAGTAATTGTGGTGTTACTGTAATTGTTGTCTCTCTACGGGATAAAATATCACATCATATAATTGAGTAAAAACACAAAGGTACAGTTGGTCCATACAGTCCAGCCCCACAATATAGCAATGGTTAGGGAGCTGTAGCTCTCTTCAGGTATGTTCTGTTTATCTGTAGTTTACATAAGATGATATCAAACTTCCATCTCCTTGTGTTGGTTCAGAAAGAAAGAAAAAATGTATCAATGAAAAAAATGTAAATCAAGCTGTGAATTCTGTCCCGTATGTCCCACCCCCACAGCGCGTAAACAGTTGTCTGTCAGGAATCTGAATGTCATGTTTGAACTTGAGGCAGTCTTTGCTAATGAGGGACTGTGACGCGGCTAAATCCTCGTCCGTGGTTCACATGGGCACCTGCTTCAGGTATTTCAGTTTCCCACGCTGTTGCTCAATGCTGCCTGGTATTCTCTTCAGAGGAGTGTGCGAGGCCACAGACTTTCTGCTCGATCGTTCTCATTCACAGTGCAGCCGAGCCAGTCAGTGCACTTTCCCCATCGACACAGAGACACACATTGGTTTTGATAACTGCACTGCCCTCTTTCATTCCCCTAATCCAGCCGTACAAAGCAGCAGATTGTTTGTGGATAAGGGAACAATCAGGCAGATGTGAAGGGAAATCTGTGAATGAATATCATGGGCCAAAGTGCAGGGAGCTTCAGGCACAGTCACAGAACAGAGCAGCTTCTGTTAGTGTCATAAAGCACATCAAGTATTTGATATGGTGACACTTAAACTAATCTTTAGAGAGACAGGTTGTTTCTCAGCAGTGAGGTCAGGGTCAGATCCACAAAGCCGCCCTGGAGCTGCTCTAACAGTCTGCACATTGATACTGAGCAGGAGGGAGATAAAGAGCCTGTGTCCATTCACACTGTTCTGCTGGGGACGGTGCCACATCATTTATGTGGTTCTGCATTTCAGCACTCTGCCATTAGCTGTTTGTCAGCAATCATGTGTTAAAGGAATACTACACCCAAACAACGAAAATGGCCTCATTTTCTACTCACCCTCATGCTGAACAACACTGTGGAGTAGTTTTGGAACATCTAGGGTGCCTACGGGAGCCGCGACTGACCAAAACAAACGAATGCGCACTCTGCAATAACTAGGAGCGTAGAACAAGAAATCCCACATTCTGCTGTGAGCGACGGAGCCGTGGACAGACACAAGAGGTGTCAGCAGAATGTGGGATTTCTTGTGTTCTTGTTTCTTGTTCTACGCTCCTAGTTATTGCAGAGTGCGCATTCCTTTGTTTTATCAGCCGCTCCGTGAGGGCACCCGTAAGAGTATCATAGAAATGCGAAGCAGTACTGTTTAGGCTATAAACATGTGCTAAATTATGTCGTTTCGAGTAAATGGTGGACGTTACCCGCTCAGGACACTTGGATTACAGCGCACGAGCAGGATGGAGGAATATTGCCGGCTTTTTGTGGACTTTTAAGGACACTGTTCGTTCGGGCTCTTATCTAAGTCATGATATCAATATCAGTGGACAGCGGGGATCCCCCCAGATCTCCGGCTGCATCCTAGATGTTCCAAAACTACTCCACAGTGTTGTTCAGCATGAGGGTGAGT
Source organism: Scarus forsteni (assembly GCA_036419115.1). NCBI lineage: Eukaryota > Metazoa > Chordata > Actinopteri > Labriformes > Labridae > Scarus > Scarus forsteni. The sequence goes on from JAZDUH010000386.1 coordinate 12,307,086, forward strand.
AGAAAATGAGGCCAAATCGTTGTTTGGGTGTAGTGTTCCTTTAATAAAAAAACTAGGGATGCACCGAAATTAAAATTTGTGGCCGAGGCTGAATAAAATATAGACGCTTAGTGAATACCGAATATCCAATGTGGAGGCAAAGTAGTTCACTATATTTCTTAATTGTGCATTAATAGCTTAGAGTATATTTTTATACATGTTTTTGAAAGAAAGTAATTGTTTATTGAATGTTATTACATTTTTTAATACTCCAGTAGCCTTACCTTTCCAAAAAAAGCCCAACAAAGTTTTTCATTCATATTAAGCCTTCAAACAAAACAAAACATGCATTAAAAACATACTAAAGTGCATTGATGGATATAAACCAATAATACCAACAAATAAATAATTGTCCTTTTGACACAAGTCTGCTTTAAGGCTGTCACTTTATATTCAATATTTGAATAACCGTTTGAATATTGGAATAAATATCCGTAACCGAATAGTAAATAAATATTTGAATGTAAAATACTGAGTGTGGCGACACATCAGGTCTGGAGCAGTTGACCATTCCGTCCAACAGAGGGCGCTGTGAGCACAGCTTGACCGTCAGACACATCCGCTGCTCTCTTGACCTCAGTAAACAAAGAGTTTCCACTCCGAGCGGGCATTAACAGCTCTCAATGTTCTGAGGAGAGCTGTGTGGAAGTAGGTTTGGTTCTACACTGTTGATGTCAGACTAAAAATCAGAGACCAGGCTGTGTGTTCTGTGAAATACAGTTTAGTCGCTCGTTCTCCACTTATTTACGGGCCCAGCTGTCGGCTTTTCATACAAGCTTTACGGCCGAGTGCAGCGGCGCTTTGTCAAGAGTTTGACCCCGTGTGACTTTGTCCTTTTCGGGCTGAGCTCAGTGTCACTCCTCCCTTATTGGCCCAAGGTCTTCAACATTTTTTATACTAGTTTTATGCTAAAACAAAGCAGTGATGCAGAGAAATTGGATGCTATTGATTGTTTTACTGCAGTTTTGCTCTGAAAAGTATCAGAAACACACCAAGACAGACAAACAGAAAGCAGAAAAAAACTGATTATTAACAGGCTTCCAAAACATACGTGTTGATGCCAGTGTAGACGGAGAGCATAGGGGAGAGACACTGAGGACATTTTGCTGCAAGAACCAGTTTGCAGGTTTAAATAGCCTTTACACCCCACATAATCAGTAACACTGATGAAGTGTTAAGAATACTAGAAATAAAAAAGTTCAGTTTTAATCATTACAGATGTTCGTGTTGGTATTAGGTTGATCTGTCTGTCCATGGTTGTATTGACTTTACCTCCATTGTAACTATTTTTACAACCACACAGACATGAGATGCCACATCTCATGGGACTTACCTTTAATCAGTGTTGTGTGTAGCACGTTACAGTAACGTAACTACTTTTTTGGGTAAAAAGTAAAGTAACGCGCTACTTTTAAAAATTTGGTAACTAAACGTAGTTCCTTTTTTAATTAGGCGCAACATTACTTTTTCCACAGACAGATCTGACGCTGAGGCTGCCTTCTCAGGTGCTCGCACAGACACGAGCAGCGTTGCCAAGTCCGCTCGTTATAAGCGTCTAAGAGCCGCAAATCTTGTGAGTCACGGCCGCGTTTCACAGCTTTTTGGGCTTCTTTCTATACATGAAGTTGTATCTTGGGGCCTTTCTGTCTGTGTGAATCCCCCAGGTTACCTTCCAGCTGCTAATGTGGAAGTCTTGAGGTGTATTGATGGTGGAACTTCAGGCTTTTGGGTAAATGCACTGTGGTAGGGTATCAGATTTATTGCAGCTGTCAAAAATGTTAGCGTCATCTTCAGGAGATGAAAAATCACTGCCTGTACTGCAGCTCTATATACGATGCTTAATGCTAACACTGTTTTAGCCTTTCCGCTCTCTAAGCAGGTCACATGACTGAAGCTGTCAGGATCAGACAGTGAATTAAAAGAACTGATCCTTTAAACTGTGTTTTTAATAGCTGGCACACAGCAAACAGTCCATATAGAAAATACACCCTCGGGTATGATGGCTATTAGGATGCTTTAAATATGACATAGGAAGTAGATTTTGTAGATGGGCTGTTGTTGGGCATCAGAGTACATGTTTTGGGGTCTCATTACCTGTTGTTGATCCATAAGGTCATACAGTTGACATGTTAGAGGTGAAATCACCCTCTCTGTGTGTCAACACTACAGCATGACAGTCCATAAGCTTTCCATCGTCTTCTCTGAAACACCCCTGACCTTCACCTCTCTTCCTCTGTGTCAGTGTGGAAATGTTTTCGTTAACCTGCTGTCAGATATGGGGCTCCAGGCGTGGAGTTCATGGGCCTTCACGATGAGAATGCAGCTGTCACGCAGGTTCACTTCCTCCCTCACCAGGTACAGCTTTGTGTTTCTGCTTTTTCGATCAACAGCACAGTGGAGCTTTGTTTTCTGCTCCTCTGTCTGCCTGTAAAACTTCTCGGACAGTGCTGACTGATTGTGCCCTTTGTTTAGGTTGAACTGGTGACTCTGCTGGATGATAACAGTCTGCACATGTGGACTTTAAGAGCCCACAAGGGACTGTCTGAACTTCTGGAGATCGGACGATTCACACTCACAGGACCACCAGGGTGAAATACTCATCCTCAGACATGATCATATAAGGCTGAATGAAACTGAAAAAATAGCATGGCAATATTTCTTTTCTTGTACAGTATATATTTATATTTTCTATGTAATACTTAAACATTATCGTTTAGACTTTTTGTCTTATTTGTGTGATTAATGTTTTTGTTTTCTAATTGTTGCTCAGCAAACATGAAACCAGTGGGCAGCTTATAGGAATAAATCCCCAAAAGTTTAAACAAATTACCTTTTATTGATTAAATTATAACTGACTTTTGTTCCCTGACAGGTTAATCTTTGATTTTTTTAAGCTTTATAATGTAAGAATAAAAATCTGTGATCCCCACCATGCCCCAGTCTCTCCAGTATCAGGCCTCTGATACTCTGTCTGGAGATGGAGGTCAACTCATTCCCCCATTTGGTCTCAGTTCACAGTCGAGGCGAAGCGTCACAGTGGGGTAAATGTGACGCCCTGAAACATCAGCGTGAATGAGGCGTGTGTCTCTGTTCTGTTTTCTCCCCGCTGTCTGTTCATTTATCAGTTAAAACTTTTCATGAAGAGAGAGTTGTCTTTTGGTCCCTAGAAGATTATCCAAAAGTCTGAGCCTTCAGAGTGAGAGTAGCTTCTCATAAGCACAGAAAAGATGAAAACAGAAGATGCAGGGAGCAGGATCAATGGATGTAGTTTTTCTGAAGTATTGCTAATAATAATCTGGGGAAATATTTGTTCTGGGTGTGGATAAACAGCATGAGACCATTGATCAGTGCCTGTGCTTCTGAATTATTATTCATGTTAAAATTACTGCACATTATTGGAAACCTTGCACTCACAAATAAGAGTCTGTATTAACTTGTGTATGGCGTATATTACCACCATTCAATATGTTCGGTCAGTTTGGCCCTCCTTCTGAAACTCTTCTCTGGGTTTCAGCAATAGTAAATTTTTGACACCAAACTTTTTGTGTATTCAAATTTCCAGTTTATTGCATGGAGGGTCTGAATCCAGTTTTGCACGTGTTTTAAGACAGCTTAAACTCACACTGTGATGGCACTCTGATTGAACTTCTAGACCTGAATTCGTACTCTGTTTCACTAAAGTGATAGCTGTCTGGTCTGACCTCCTCTTCCTCTTCTTCACTTCAGGGCCCCTCCAAGTGTCACCAGAGTGACGGCAGTGCTCGCTCACTCCTCAGGCGAGCTGCTGCTGTTAGGAACAGAAGGAGGACATGTTTTTATTGTGGAGGTTCCTGGTTTCAGGGAGCTGGAGGAGAGGAACATCAGTCTGGATCAAGTTGCCAACAGGTAAGAAGCTACAAACACATCAACAGGCCTTATATCGATCGTCTTTACTAAACCACATCAGCAGGCCTTATATCGATCGTCTTTACTAAACCACATCAGCAGGCCTTATATCGATCGTCTTTACTAAACCACATCAGCAGGCCTTATATCGATCGTCTTTACTAAACCACATCAACAGGCCTTATATCGATCGTCTTTATTAAACCACATCAACAGGCCTTATATCGATCGTCTTTACTAAACCACATCAGCAGGCCTTATATCGATCGTCTTTACTAAACCACATCAACAGGCCTTATATCGATCGTCTTTACTAAACTACATCAACAGGCCTTATATCGATCGTCTTTATTAAACCACATCAGCAGGCCTTATATCGATCGTCTTTATTAAACCACATCAACAGGCCTTATATCGATCGTCTTTACTAAACCACATCAGCAGGCCTTATATCGATCGTCTTTATTAAACCACATCAACAGGCCTTATATCGATCGTCTTTACTAAACCACATCAACAGGCCTTATATCGATCGTCTTTACTAAACCACATCAACAGGCCTTATATCGATCGTCTTTACTAAACTACATCAACAGGCCTTATATCGATCATCTTTACTATACTACATCAACAGGCCTTATATCGATCATCTTTACTATACTACATCAACAGGCCTTATATCGATCGTCTTTACTAAACCTCATCAACAGTCTCAGTCTTCATTTTAATTCATTCAATTGAGGTCAGGACTCTGTGCAGGCCAGTCAAGTTGATCCACACCAGACTCTGTCCTCCATGTCTTTATGAACCTGCTTTGTGCTCTGGTGCACAGTCATGTTGGAAGAGGAAGGGGACAGCTCCAAACTGTTCCCACAAAGTTGGAGCATGGAATTGTCCAAAATGTCTTGGTGTGCTGAAGCATTCAGAGTTCCTTTGACTGGAACTAAGGGGCCAAGCCCAGCTCCTGAAAAACACCCCCACACCATAATACCCCCTCCACCAAACTTTACACTTGGCACAATGCAGACCCACAAGTATTGTTCTCCTGACAGCCTCCAAACCCAGACTGGTCCATCAGATTGTCAGATGGAGAAGCGTGATTGGTCACTCCAGAGAACGCGTCTCCACTGCTCTAGAGTCCAGTGGCGGCGTGCTTTACACCACTGCATCCACACTTTGCATTGCACTTGGTGATGTGAGGCTTGGATGCACCTGCTCGGCCATGGAAACCAATCCATGAAGCTCTCTGCACTGTTCTTGAGCTAATCTGAAGGCCACATGAAGTTTGGAGGTCTGTAGCGATTGACTCTGCAGAAAGTTGGCGACCTCTTCTCACTATGCGCCTCAGCACCGGAGCCTCCGCTCCGTCAGTTTACGTGGCCTACCACTTGGTGGCTGAGTTGCTGTGGTTCCCAAACACTTCCACGTTCTTATAATCCAGCTGACAGTTGACTCTGGAATATTTAGGAGTGAGGAAATGTCACGACTGGATTTGTTGCTCAGGTGGCATCCTATCACAGTTCCACGCTGGAATTCACTGAGCTCCTGAGAGCGACCCATTCTTTCACTAATGTTTGTTAAAGCAGTCTGCATGCCTAGGTGATGATTTTATACACCTGTGGACATGGAAGAGACTGGAACACCTGATTCTGATTATCTGGATGGATGAGCCAATACTTTGGGCAGTATAGTGTATTATATTTTCACCCTCAGGCGTCATTACTTCTGTTTCTCCTTAATGAATACTTGTCATGGAGATTAATGTCCTTAAAACATGCTCTTAGTTTAGTTTAGTTTATATGGAGTTAATATTGCATAACATTAAAGATTAATGTTGGAGTCTTGATAATACCAAAGGATCCCAAATTCTTCCTGCTCCGTCTAAGAGTAATCAGATTAATTGGATTTAAATCAGACTGGTTGGATTTCTTAAATCCTAATTAAGTGCTCAGGTCTATAGATTACAGTGTGACAGTGTGAGCTGTTTTCAAATGCAGCATGAAGATTTTGCAGGACAAGAGCAGAAACCGTTCTTTTGTCTTAAGCTGAAGTCAGACCTCATCATTTTTCATCTGTTATGATGATCACTGTCAGATCAGGAGACCACAGAACCATGAAGTGTGTATTGACAGGCTGCATGGTTGTAATCCAGTAATGACATTTGACTTAAGGCAAATATGAAGCACACAGATTTTTGGAGACACTGAACTGACTGTGCAGACAGAAGCAGAAGTTAACTCCTGGCAGCATTCAGCTTTAGTGAGATGAACTCTATTGTGAAGTCTATCCTCAGCATTTACAGCTTGAAGACCTTTCCTGAGATTTAAGGAGCTTTGCTCATCTGTGTCTCTTAGTGGCCAATAAAACTAAAAAATTCCCCTGCCTTAGGCGATCCCACCAACGTCTCCTTTCTTTTTTTGCAGCGTAATCAACTTGTGTTTTTTCTTCGATCAGCTTTCTGCTCCGACTTTACGTAACGTGTTAATGTTTTTGATAAAGAGGCGAGTGTACTTGTAGTAAGTTTTAGAGAGGTCAAAGTGTCTTGTTTCCTCCCAGGTTTAGAGCTCTCCTGGATCCATATTTAAAAGCAAAAGTCAATATAGCCGACTTCCTCTGAAAGTGTTTTTACTTTATAAGAGCAGGTGATGACTTTAAAGGTGTGCTGTTGAACGGTCAGGTAAGACTATAGATGTGACATTTCAATGTGCCAGAGCTCACACATGGGGGTGGTTAAAAAAACTAACCTACTGCTAAGGATATAATTACAGCTGACAGAATTATAAAAGCTACTTTCTAAATTATTTTCTTCTATTTGTTATTTTCAATAAGAACTACATGCCAGCTTATGTCAAGCCTTTTTACTTACACTCTCCAGTTTTCCTCTAAGGAAGGACTTGGCTTTAAGTATATCAGTAATATTCCTGTTTCTCTCTTTTTCTAATGAAATGTGAGGTGTAAGTGCCTCCTATTCTTCAGATGGATTCATGACAACTGTAAAACACAATATTACTGAGTTTTCAACTTGGCCCCCACGCCTTGTCATCCCCACAGATCAATAATGAGGTTGATATTTTGTCATGTTTTTTTTTCTTTATTTCCTCCTGCAGCGTACCAGATGACTACATTGGCAGAAGGAACCTGGAGCACGTAGAGGCCTTGCAAGAGAACCCGCTCGATCCTAACCAGGTTGTTATTGGCTACGGTCGAGGTCTCATGGTCATCTGGGATCTGGAGAAACAGTGCGCTGTCCAGCACATCCCTGCCACTCAGGTCAGTGCTCCATCACTGTAACAGGCCGGTAAATAATTTCAGTGTGATTCTGACTCAGTCCTGTCTGGCTGTAGCAACTAGAGAGTGTGTGGTGGACAGAAGATGCTGGCTACATCCTCAGCTCCCACAGTGACGGGAGTTACTGCAGATGGATGGTCGGAGTGGAGGATCTGAACGACGAGGAGGAGAAATCAGACATTCCCTACGGTGAGAAAAGCATGTTTCTGCTCTTCATCTCTCTTCTGCCTGGTGTGAAGTGTATTTCCTGGAGGCTGATGTTAATTTGAGTCTTGTTTTCTTTCAAATAGGACATTTCCCCTGCAAGGCCATTTCTAAAATAGTTCAGTTGCCTACAGAAGATGGGTGAGTTTTTTTTAATTCACATTAAGGGTTTAAGAATTTTCTTGGTTCTTAATTTTTTGCTTTAAATATCACTCGGGGAAGACTTCAACATGAAACTATGGTACAGGCTTTAAGGTGGTAATGTTTAGGGATAGATGATTATTGTATATCCACAAAACAATAATGTGTATAATGTGGCTGTGTCCTCGTGAACGTCACGCAGCCACTTGAACACTGGTTAATGGTAAATGGACTCAGGCTAATGTAGCCCCACATTCGCTCACTGGTGGTTCAGAGTTTCTCAGTATATAGCCCATCAGTACTTACTCACACATTCTTGTCCATTTACACACCACCAACGCAGCAGTGGGAGAAACCTGGGGTTAAGTGTTTTGTCCAAGGACACATGTCCTTGAGAGCTGGGCTTGAACTTGCAGACTCGTGGTTGCAGACAGAGCGCTCCGTCGGTCTGCAGACTGGTGGTTGCAGACAGAGCGCTCCGTCAGTCTGCAGACTCGTGGTTACAGACAGAGCGCTCCGTCAGTCTGCAGACTCGTGGTTGCAGACAGAGCGCTCCGTCAGTCTGTAGACTCGTTGCGTCACTCTGAAATCAGCCTCACTGTTCAGAAAACACGCCTGTTCAACAGTCACAGACACACAGCTCTGGCTCACCCTTTACTCTGCCAGTCTCCATGTAAAGTTCACAACAATGAAATGATGATATTTTTATATATTTGTTAATATTCTGAGTGGAAACACAAAACAAACACGCTGCTGTGCTCAGTCCTCCATCATGTTCTTAACTCGTAACGCCATGGCGACTGAACAGAACTCACACATAGTCTGAGGTGCCTGATGATAATTTAGACTCTGGACAAGATGATTTCTAAAGATTAAGGTGAAGACGCGTGTCCCTCCTCCTCGTCTGTGTTTGTTTCCCAGCACATCATCAGAGTGCTTAAGGAAAGAAAGCAGGGCTGAAGCACAGAGGGGCAAAGGGGGGCTCGGCCCAGACCGAGTGACGTCCTGATGCGTACCTGATGAATCTAAGGACGTGAAGGCCATCACATGCATCGTTTTCTCCCATTATGAAATAAAGATCTTACATGTTAAAAAGCAGCATCATTTATGTTGGCTCTGAAAATACACTCTAATAATGAACATTATTTTTTATCTAATGGTTGTCATAAAATCTTCACCATCATGATCATCACCACAATACAACTTTTCAGCTGTTGGAGACCATTAATTTGAGTTCTTGCTTCATTAAACTTTATTTGACTTGGTTCATTCGGCTACAACATCTAAGATCAGAAAGTCTTGGATGAGAGATTGACAATTTCTTTAATAACAGGCCACTGGATTAAACATAGAGAGATTAATTACGAGAAACTCTGAATGTTTTATTTATTCTTTACCCACTGACCCCTCATATGAAGGACAGGAGTTAGAATGCAAAGACTAAAAAAAAAATAGATGTTAAATTTAAATGTTACCAATTTAACAGCTGTTTATTTCATTTTTGTGTCTTCTTTTTATTGATTTAGATCTAAAAAAAAATAAATGTAAATTTTCTTAGGCAGTTTCTCTTTTTTTCTGGAAAAAAGTCTATATATCAGATATTCATAAAAATAATCACAGTGTAGTTTTTTATCAAGTATGGTTCAGCTGTAGTGTGACTGTTTTTGGGAGCTGGTGCATCAATCAAGAATGCTCAGCCGTATAGATAACAAATTATTTACAAGCTCGGTGTCTAAATTGGAAAAGGCTTAATTAATATCTAAATTTGAAGATGTATCAGTTTATTCTTTTTATTTCATTATTCTTGTTGTTCATGTTTAACAGTCTCTCTTTTGTTAAAGCTGTCATTTGTTTTTCCTAAGTACATGGTCTGTTTCTTAAACTTTATTTCTCAATGTGTTGCACAGTTTACTGTTACACATTAATCTCTGAACAAACTGAACTGCACTTGAACCTGTGTGTGTACGTTTACGTGTGTGTGCGTGTGTGTGTGTGTGTGTGTGTGTGTGTGTGTGTGTGTGTGTGTGTGTGTGTGTGTGTGTGTGTGTGTGCGTTTGTGTGTGTGTGCAGTCCTCCGTTCCTGCTGTTCAGCGGTGGGATGCCTCGGGCCAGTTATGGGGACAGACACTGCATCACGGTGATTCACGGGAAAACGCATGTGGCGCTGGACTTCACCTCCAGGATCATCGACTTCTTCGCCATCAGAGGCGAACCACAGCACACAGGCAGGAAAACAAACACAACCACAAACACAAACAAATACCCCCGTCTCTGACACCCTGATGGTCCTGACACCATGACGATGGCCACAGGCCTGCAGCAGCTTTAGTGGGAAGACGCACATGCAGGACTAAAATGATCCCACTACACCATTTGAGACAGACGATAGAGAACACTGAAACCTCTTCAGCTTTATTCTGAGTTGTTTATGTTTTGGCAGCATGTCCTCACCATCTGTCAATCTGAGGTTAGTTTGGCGGTCTACATTTTAAGATTTTCTGCAAAGTTTAATGACTGTTATGATTTTTTTCTCCCTGCAGACAGAAAGAAAGAGAATCAGGTCAGAATGGAAATCTCCTGAGAAACCAAACAGTTTCAAAATAACATGCTAATATCTGTGCATTTTCCATTTCTGGATCTCTGAGGTTTGGAAACAGTTGTCACTTCATTGCAATTCATTTACGTCATTTAATTTCTGACAGTCAGAATTCAGGCTAGTCAACCTCAGCGTAGATCATTGGAAACACGGGGTGATGGGATAGGTTGGTTGTGATCACTTTAAGGGACTATGAGGAGTTTCTAAGTAATTACAAAAAAGTCTCACTTTTAGAGATATGCCTGATAGTCCATGAGCCAAGGCCCCAAAATTGACCCCCGACAATCAAACGGGTGGGCCATTTCTAATCTGTATTTTTGACTTGCTACATGTCTGTAGTTCACAGTTGGACATGATAGCCTTTGCAGACTGGTAGCTTAGTGATGGTTATCATGCGTTGAATATTTAGACTCCTTATAGCTGAAACCTGAGAACTGTGTATGGTACATGTTTGGCAATATGGGGCTTGGTGACTTTTGTGAACCACTCAGGCTGCCTAAATCAACCCAATATGTTCTAAACGTGTGACAGAACTTAAATCAAGAATGCAGAGAGAGAGAATCTGGGGTGCAGCACAGGAATACAGTTTCGAAAAATTGCACCAGGTCACCGGATGCAGCAATGGAGAAAGTTTCTCACTAGCTCGGCCAGTAAGACCAACCACATTAGCTTCTTGGCGGCCGAGTTGAAGACACTGAAGCTGAGGCACAAGCTGCATGACAAGCAGCTGTATGTAGCCAGTGAGGAAAGCTGTTTGCTCATCACCAAGGATCAGTGGGCAGAGGTTGCAGACCTGCAGTCAAACCATGACGAGGCTGACACGAGAATCATACTGCATGCAGCCCATGCTGCAGACGAAGGCTACAGTGCTGTTGTAGTAGCAGCTGATGATACTGATGTCCTGGTGCTCTGCCTGGCGTTCTCTGCAAATATCTCATGTCCTTTGTTCCAGAAATGTGGAACAAAGAACCGGGTGAGGTATCTTGATATCACCAAACTACGTCAGGGGCTTGGAGACGGGGTTTGTAATGCTTTGATTGGCATGCATGCATACACTGGGTGTGATACAGTGAGTGCCTTCGCAGGCAAGGGGAAGCTTGGAGCCCTGAAGCTCATAACAAAATCAGAGCACTTCCAAGAAATGTTCCTGGAGCTGGGACAGTCCTGGGAGTTATCCACTGACCTGTTCAAGAGGCTGCGAGCTTTCACCTGCAAACTGTACTCAGCACCCACATCAACAGAGGATGTCAACACAACCCGCTACCGGCTTTTCTGTGCACGGCGTGGGGAGCTTGAATCCAGCCAGCTGCCACCATGCAAGGACTGCCTCCTTATGCATACTATGCGTGCCAACTACCAGGCTGGCATCTGGAGAGGAAGTCTCCAACAACATCCTGAAGTTCCAAGCCCAGTTGAGCATGGCTGGGCCAGAAATAATGGTCAGCTCACTTTCAAATGGATGCTACAGCTGCTGTCCTATAAATGCAGCCGTAAATGTAAGCTCCCGGAGTGCCAGTGCATGAGCAATGGCTTGAAATGCACCAACATGTGCAACTTGCAAACATGTGACAATCAACCCCAAGAGGATGACCATGAAATCTTGATCACCGATGCAGACCTGACTGACTCTGAAAGTGAGGAGTGAGCTTGATAGTCGATAGTTGTTTGAATAATACATGTTTGAATTGTCATCTGTATTATCTAATATACTGTATAATGTTCTTTGTTCCAAGTATTGCTTCAAAAGTAAAAATGTTCAAGACGTGTTTCGTGAGTATGTTGTAAGTATATTGTAATTTTCATCAAATTCAGAAACGTGCATCATATATGGGATTATTATGATCTGATTATATTCTATGGACATCCTGCCTAAACAACATGCACATATTCAAATGAGTATATCTCCAAAATTATAAGACCTACATGCATAAGGCTGGTACCTAATGAAAGCTGAGGCCTGTGAGATTTCAAATCTGGTGCCTAAAAGAATGCCAATATTACCTAGTGTCTCTGATGTGAATAGATACATAGAAGAAAAATTAAATTCTTATTTCCGCCTATGCATAATTTCAAGAAAGAGGGTTATAACTGCCACATATATGATCTGAGCAACCAGTAATGCATTTTTTTAAGTTCTGTCACATGTTTAGAACATATTGGGTTGATTTAGGCAGCCTGAGTGGTTCACAAAAGTCACCAAGCCCCATATTGCCAAACATGTACCATACACAGTTCTCAGGTTTCAGCTATAAGGAGTCTAAATATTCAACGCATGATAACCATCACTAAGCTACCAGTCTGCAAAGGCTATCATGCCAATAAATAATGTGGACATACATAGGAAGAAGAAAATAGCAACTAGAAATGGCCCACCCGTTCGATTGTGATTTGGTGGTCTGGCTCATGGACTATGATGGAAATACACACTTTAAGATGAGTTTTATTTCATCCTTCCTGACCACCAGAGGCGGTGCTTTAAGCACTGAATGACACCATATCGCGCATGCGCAGGTCGAGTAGCTATACCAACAGTCACGTGTGACCCCTTAATGACCCCACCGGGTCTATATCTTCTGGCGTCATCAGAGGATCAGGTTCTTTACATCTTCTTGCTCGCAAATGTCGACTACGGAGTAGCACCTTGCTTGTTGCTTGTAGCCCTGTGACTTTCTGTCGGAGCTGCGGTGTTGGCCGCCCTCCAAGGGCTGCGATGACCTTGGTCTTCGGCGTTCTCCCTCCCTTGGATGAGAATCCCTGAGGTTTGTCGCCGACAGATTGTAAGTAGTAAAGCTTGCTACTATTGCTGAAGTTAGGCGCTTTCGCCACATACAGCAGGCTTAAGTTTCCTTTCTTTTTTACGGTGAGCGACGATATGCTCGCCGTCATGTACGCCGATAAGTTTCCTTTGTTAAGGTGTGTTCACCGAGCTAATTGCTAACGGCGTGGGTAGCATCTCGGCTACAACCGTGTTGTTTTCTGACAACACTTTTTTATTTAGGGATAGTGTTATTCCGCCCCATCCAGATTGCCCTGTTCCCTTTTCTGATACGGTTCAGCGACGTGTATCCGCCGAGCTAACCGCTAAAGACACAGGGTGGTACTCGGCTGCATCCGTGTTGTTTTCTGGCAACACTTTTTGTTTGGGAATAGTGTTATTTCGCTACATCCTAAGTGTCTTGGGTTTCTTTTTCTTTTGTTGTTGTTACGGTTAAGCAACGTGTATCCGCCGAGCTAACTGCTGATGACGTAGGGTTGTAACTCGGTTGCGCCCGTGTTGTTTTCTGACAACACTTATTATTTGAGGACAGCGTTTGTTTTGCTCTTAAGGTTTCCATTTGTTTTTCTTTTGACTGAAATACCCTTTGTCGGTGAAGGCTGTGTGTATGCTCCCTCTCCCGACACAGGTGAGACCAGTGTGGTTACCTGGCGAGGGTGTCTTCACTTGAAGCCAGCTGTAACTAGCGCATCACAGTACCTTGTTGTAGAGCTATTCCAGATCATTGCTGACGTTGTCCGGTCAACTGGTTGGTGAAGGCGGTGTTTTCATTTCCCACTCCCAGCTTGTTGCATGCTCAGCACAATGCTAGGCGGCCATAACTGTGCTGCTTGTATGGCTGCTATGCAGCCAGAGGACGGCCATGGTCTTTGTCCCTCATGCCTGGGCCTTGAGCACCTACAGCAGGCCCTTTCTGAGAATCCCTGCATGAACTGCAGCTACTTGCTTTGGTCTGTGAGGGCTGCACCACTGGCTGAGGTGGAAGGATCTTCGGGCTCACCGGCTTACCTGTCTCCTCCCCAGCTGACTCCAGGGCAAGGTCCAGTTAAGAGCTCTTCACGTCGGTTGAAGCGTAGAGCTGCTGAGACTGAGGGCGCCCCTAAACGAAAGCAGTCTGGGCTTGCTTCCAGGGTGGACCAGCGCACAGCAGAGCTCAATCAGATGAAGACTGCCTTTTTCACAAGACGGTCTGAGCCAAGTAGGGTCTGTGTGACCTCACCTGTACCTACGGTTGCAGCTACAATTGTTGAGGAAGACGTCCTCTCTATGACAGCCTCTGCCACTGAGTTTGGTGGATATGGAGAGGATGCACCCTCCCAACAGGGAGCTTCTCAGGTCTCGGTGACGGGCTCCCGTTGCTCCGCCCCCAGCTCTGGGCGGGGCTCAGTGGATGAACCCATGGCGCCCCTCATCCGTAGGGCCCTTGCTCATCTGCAGCTGGACCCTCCTCAACCAGAGCTGCCCCCGGTGAGTGCCTTCTTTAGGCGCAGTTCAGCCCCGGTTACTTTCACGGTACCTCCCTCAGAGGAGTACCTGAGGGAACTGCATGTGCCATGCATGTTGGAGGGACCCAAAAGCCCTCTCAAATTATACCTCAGATGGCCGGGCACTGGCAGCTATGCAGGATGCACCCAAGTTTGGACTGAGCCACATGCCAGCAGTAGAGCCTGCCATTGCAGCCCTGATTGTTTCCCCTGATGAGGCCCTTAGGCGGGATGCCAGGTGCCCCCGTCCTCAATGCAGGGTGACAGATGACCTCTTGTGTAGGGCCTACAAGGCTGGAGCTCGTATGGGAAGGATAGGGGACTCTATGTCCCACCTCCTACTTGCTCTGTCAGCCTCCCTGCCAGATATGGGGTCTGATTCATCGGTGCAGAGCTTTAGTGATGCATCCCTTAAGGCCTTTGCACTGATGTCTAGGGAGTTGGGACGACTGATGTCCACACTTGTTCAGGCTCGACGCCAGGTTTGGTTGGCCCAATCACCCCAATGCAGGAGGATCCTGCGCAGTGTTCCCGTAGAGCCCGGGGAGCTGTTTGGCTCAGCAGCTCTAGAGGCTCTGGAGCGGTCTATTCAGGCTAGATAGACCAGGCAGCAGCTCTCTGGTCTCAGCAGGAGCTCGCCTTCGGTTGCTAGGCCTAGAAGTACTGCGGCCCCCTCTCAGCGCAGGTTTCATGCCCCAGCCAGTGCCAGTGGTCACCAGCAGCCTCTGGGCACAGCACGGCATCCTGGCCGACATGCAGCCAGGACATTTCGGGCCCCAAGTCACCCAGCCCCCAGGCCCCCTCAGACCTGGGACCCCATTTCCCGTACCTCTGGAGCCTCCAGGGGCCGGCATAGCCGGCCTTGAGGCCCTGGGGCCGGCTGTCGGCTGTTTCTCCCAAGAGCAGCTCAACTGCTGGGCTGCTTCGACACCGGACGCTTGGGTGATTTCCACTCTAGCCCAGGGATACAAACTGCAGTTCCGACGCCGGCCCCCAACCATTGGCTGGGTCAAGATGACCATCATCAGCAACCCGGCAAAAGCCCTTGCCCTCGGTCAGGAGCTGTCCACTCTCCTGGCCAAGGGCGCCATCGAGCCAGTAGACCCCGTGGCTCAACCCAGGGGGTACTTTTCGGCGTACTTTCTGGTCACAAAGAAAGATGGTAGACTTCGCCCTATATTAGATCTAAGGGGTCTCAACAAGTTCCTCAAGGTCATACCATTCCATATGCTCAGCACTGCAGACGTTTTGCGTGCTATGGCGAGGGACGAGTGGTTTACGTCCATAGACCTGAAGGATGCATATTTTCACGTCCCAATTTTTCCTCAACACAGGCAATTCCTTCGGTTTGCCTTTCGAGGCCGTCATTTTCAGTTCAGGGTCCTTCCATTTGGCCTCTCCCTCTCCCCGCGGGTGTTCACCAGGTGTATAGCAGCAGCTCTGTCTCCGCTACGATCCCAGGGCATGAAGGTTCTCCCCTATCTGGACGACTGGTTGGTGTGTGCGCCATCCCAGTCACAGGTAGCCCGAGACACTGCGGCCCTGATTTCTCATGTTGCCCAGCTGGGCCTCAGGGTGAACTACGAGAAGAGCTCTCTTGTTCCCTCCCAGACCATAACCTTTCTGATGGACACCGTGCACATGAAGGCTCGTCTGGCCGGCCGTCGGGTGGACAGCATTCTGGACCTCCTTTCCCTCTTTCGCAGGGGCAGGAGGCTGCCCTACGTCAGGTTCCTTCAGCTTTTGGGGAAGCTGACGTCTATCACAACTGTGGTTCCCTTAGGTCTGCTGACGCTACGCCCCTTCCACAGATGGCTCAACAGCTTCCATTTGGATGCGAAGCGGCACAGGCTCAGGACGCTGAAGGTGTCTTGGCAATGCCTCATTGCACTGGCCCCATGAAGAAGGAGGTTTTTCATGCTGCGGGGCATGGCCATGGGTTTGATTCCGGCCCGTCGTGAGACTGTCACGACCGATGCCTCCCTCTCAGGGTGGGGCGCGGTGTGGCAAAATCAGGCAGCTCAAGGCCAGTGGTCTGCTCAAGGTTGCACCGACCATATCAATATTTTGGAACTACGGGCAGTGCATCTAGCCCTGAGGCACTTTATACCATGCCTCAGGGGGAAGCATGTCCTGGACAACATCCCAGCGGTCTCTCATATAAATCATCAAGGGGGCACAAAATCTGTGGGGTTGCTGCGTGCCACCAGGGACCTGTTGGTTTGGGCAGCCCCTCGCCTGGCCAGCCTAAGGGCAATGTACCTGCCAGGGGAAAGGAACGAGGTGGCAGATTTTCTGTCTCGGGGCAAGCTGTCTCAGGGGGAGTGGCGCCTACACCCAGAGGTGGTGCTCGGCAATTGGGTCCACTTTGGCAGGGCAACTGTGGACCTCTTTGCTTTAGAGGCAACAGCTCATTGCCCGCTCTGGTTCTCCCGCGCGGAGGTAAGCAGCCCTCTAGGGCAGGATGCCCTAGCTCACGACTGGCCAGGGGGTCTCCTCTACGCTTTTCCCCCACTCCCGTTGATACATGCAGTACTCCAGAGGGTTCTACAGGAGGGCCACAGGTTGCTCTTAGTAGCCCCTTTTTGGCCAGGGAGAACATGGTTTCCCCTCCTGCACAGGCTTTGTCACAGCCAGCCATGGCGCCTCCCAGACCGAACGGATCTGCTGTCCCAGATGGGGGGTCGAGTTTGGCACCCCGACCCTGGTCGCCTCCAGTTGTGGGTTTGGCCTCTGCAGGGCCCTTCTCCCCACTGAGACACTGCTCAATCTCCGTGCGACGGACAGTGTTAAATGTAGGGCACCTTCCACTCGCGTTCAATATGAAAACAGGTGGCAGCTGTTCTCAATGTGGTGCACAGGGAGGGGTCTGGACCCTGAGCACTGTGCGGTATCGGCAATCCTCGAGTACTTGCAGTCGCTCTTAGATGCTGGTCGTTCCCTCTCTACCCTAAAGGTTATTGTCGCTGCCATTTCTTCCCGGCATGTCCGGGTAGACAATAAC
Organism: Scarus forsteni; assembly: GCA_036419115.1. Lineage (NCBI taxonomy): Eukaryota > Metazoa > Chordata > Actinopteri > Labriformes > Labridae > Scarus > Scarus forsteni. Next base: position 12,324,503 of record JAZDUH010000386.1, read on the forward strand.
ACTGTTGGGTGCCACAAACTGATTTCTCTTTTTTTGAAGGGGGCTATGAGACTCCGTCCGCCATTAGCTCAGAGAGCACCGGCTTGGGATCTGCATCTCGTGCTCGATAATTTATGCCTGCCTCCCTTTGAGCCCATTGACGAGGCAGATCTGCAATGGTTATCTGCAAAGACTGTTTTCCTCCTTGCCATTACAACAGCTAAGCGAGTGGGGGAACTCCATGCTCTGTCTGTAGATCCTGCATGTCTGAGGTGGAGCCCAGATGAATCAGGGGTCACCTTGTGGCCGAGGGCCTCCTTTCTGTCCAAGGTTCTGTCAAGATCGAATCTTGATCAGCAGATACAGCTGGCAAGGTTCAACCCACCACAGGGAGAGGATGCCGGCAGGTCAGCCCTGCTCTGCCCTGTGAGGGCCTTGAGGGCATATGTTGACCGCACTGCAGGTATGCGAAAATCGGACCAGTTATTTGTGTGTCATGGTGGTTCTAGGAGAGGCTGTGCTCTCTCAAAACAACGGTTGTCCCACTGGATTGTGGATGTGATTGGCCTGGCATACCAGGCAGCTGGTCGGCAGATGCCCCCGGGTGTGCGGTGCCATTCCACAAGGGGCGTCTCCACATCATGGGCAGCCCTGAGGGGTGTGCCCCTGGCTGACATATGTGCTGCTGCCTCTTGGACTTCGCCAAGCACATTCACGAGGTTCTACAGAGTAAACATCCCCGAACCCCATCCACTGGGTGTGGTCTTACGATGTGATCCTTCAGCTCCAATGTAATCGGAATGGTATGTTGGATCCCTCGTGACTATGTTGGTATGAGTCATCCAGTGCTTAAAGCACCGCCTCTGGCAGTCAGGAAGGATGAAATAGAAAGATAGTTACGTATGTAACTGCGGTTCTATGAATCCATGATGACCGCCAGAGATTCGGGTCACTCGGAATCCTCTTGTCTCGCGAGAAGATTCTAAAGGACCTGATCCTCTGATGACGCCGGAAGATATAGACCCGGTGGGGTCATCAGGGGGTCACACGTGACTCTGTTGGTATAGCTACTCGACCTGTGCATGCGCAATATGGTGTCATTCAGTGCTTAAAGCACCGCCTCTGGCGGTCATCCAGGATTCATAGAACTGCAGTTACATACGTAACTATCGTTTTATAGCATCAAAATAGGTTATCTATAAATGCTATTCCTTAGCCTTCCGGGCGGGTCGGACAGGGCTTGACTGGCCTGGATACTCAACTTCAGGAACAAGACAATTAAAACTAGAGCAAATTTATATTATTCAGACACGTCTTAGAGCACCGGGCTGTAAGTAGCCATGTATAGCCGGCTACAACTACAATAATAAGTTTTCCAAAAATTGCTTGTTGTCACACATCAAAAACTACCGCTAGGTAACTAGAAGGAGATACATTACCTCGTGGCTTTGCATCCTGTAAGTTGTTGAAAAAAGAAGTTTTTAAGCAATGCAGAGTTCTGAGGAAGGTCCGAGCTGCATTCATTAGCATCACAACAAACACACACTTTGGCTTGTGGTGCGTTCCAGTTGTAGTCAGAAGTAGGAATTTTCTTAGTTCCTAGTAGGAAACTACAACTGTAACGTCCCCGAAGTCTGAATTTCCTACAGGGAACTCAGTGAAACCTCGCCATCCCCGAGTTGACAATCGAAGATGGATGCCTCCAGTGTGAACAGTTATTTAGCTCCTGTAATAATCCATTTATTTGCACTTCTGACTGGGGTGTGTCGCTCTAGATCAGCTGTATACATAGTATTGTTAGACTTATATTTACAAAAATGCTGCTATAGTGATAATCACATTCTTCATGTGATATTTGTGAACAACAACGCAGGGCGTGCTAACAACAGCTAACAATAGCCTGGTAGATCTGCATGTTTTTTTCTGACTTCAACTGGAACGCCGATAAGTCGGAGGTGATGTCACTCCCAGTTCCGAGGTTACTGGAACGCAGCATTAGGACAGTCGGCGCCCGTGCTCATGGGTAGCAGAGTCTTTATGTCGCCAGTAATAGATTCTCCTCATTGCACCTTTAAATGTGTTTGGTAGAACGTGGTCCAGCTCACTGGTTTATGAGCGTTTTCTGTTTCAGGCTGTTTTCTGGGACGTCTTTGTTCTTAAGTCCAGACTGACTTTCAGAAAAGGGTTTTCGTGTTTGAGGTGTTCTGACTTGTCGGTGTTCTCCTCGGCCTGCAGGAGATCCCAGTGCTCTGGTGGTGCTGGTGGAGGAGGAACTTGTGGTGATCGACCTGCAGACGGAGGGCTGGCCCGTCATCCAGACGCCGTACCTGGTTCCCCTCCACAGCTCAGCCATCACCTGCTCCCACCACGTCTCTGCCATTCCCCTCAAACTGTGGGAGAGGGTCATCGCTGCCGGAGACCTGCAGAAGACACACTACTCCAAAAAGGTCTGCTCTCACTTTAGAGCAGTGAAACTGTGTTCATGTTCTTCTGAATGTGGGGAGAAGTGGATTTGTTTTTGAGTGTTTTTGATATCATGATGCTCCAGACAGTCGGTCTAAGTTTTCTTCATATTGAAGAATATTTGGCATTGATGAAAAAACACGGAGATGGATGATCCGGCTACAGGGGGTGTTTAAGGTCTAATCTTCCCCAGTAAATCATCACTTATCATCCTGAATATCAGCTTGTTGTTATTGTTATTAATTAATGCAGTTTGAAAATAACTTGAACAGGTGGTATGGTATGATTTATGGAGTCGGTGTTCTGCCCTCTGAGGACAAACACTTTGCTTTAGTTGTGGTTAGATGGACGGATTGATTTGTTGTTAAATGATAATTTCCCTCTCTTTTGTGCAGCCATGGCCGATAACAGGTGGGCAGAACCTGGCCCCAGACCCTCCTCAGAGAGACCTCCTCCTCACAGGGTCAGAACTCAGTTACTTCACTGTCCTTCTCGTTAAACCCGACAGATTAAAACACCTCTTTTCTTTACCTGTTTAGGCATGAGGATGGAACAG
>JAZDUH010000386.1:12337500-12377500 GCA_036419115.1 Scarus forsteni
TCTTATCATAAAGTGAATTTTCTTTTCAAACCTTGAACCAGCAAACATAAGGTTTCTACAAAGTATGTCACTTTTTCCTATTTTCCTTTTTGTAATTTTTTGCATTGATCAATATATGGGAGGTGCCATTAGCCCCGGTTCTTGCGTCTGATTGGTCAGTATTTCAGTTGGCTGTACTTCATCTGCCACGCAGGGACTTCAGCAGCGAACTGGGCGTCTGGATGCCAGAACAGGTGTCGAAGCAAACCGGTGCTTTGTCTTGAGTCTTTCTCAGCAGTGGGTTTCCTGTCCCGTTTTCTTCTTAATTCCAGCTAAGGAGATCCAGCTGATGCATCGGGCTCCTGTGGTTGGCATTGTGGTGATGGACGGTCATGGGTCTCCTCTTCCTGAACCTTTAGAAGTCGCTCACGATCTGGCTCGCTCGCCGGACATGCAGGGCTCACACCATCTTCTCGTCATCTCTGAGGAGCAGTTCAAGGTTTGAAGCCCTTACAGCCACACTGATATGACTGATGGAGATGGTAGGCCTGAAATAGTTGAACAGTTTCTCATTTATCTAAAGCTGTTGAGATGAAGATGAAGCACTGTCTGTCATAACCTGGGAAAGTGTTGAAGTTGGGAGGCCTTAATGAGGACACTCAAACAGGGTCTGCGATGCTACGGGTATTAGTTACACAGAGAACAGTTATATAGAGAAATAAAGAAAAACAATCAGGATTCTTGTTTGAAAGTACTTTCTGAACAGCAAGTGCTGGGATGTGTTGATCTTTCAGATCAAATCAAATCATATATTAGCAATGAAATAAGACTGAATAAACCAGCTGGTGATTTTTCACCATCTGCATTAAATTATTTTTATTTATTAATCGCTGTTAGCTCTTCAAATGATTGATATGGACACAACATTTTTTAGTCTGCAGTTTACACTCAACTTTCACAAAAACTTGTTTTTCATGGATTCACAGCTGGATTTTGTTCAAATTGAACCTATGTTGTAAATCTCCAGAAATGTTTTCTATATATTTTTTCTCTAAAGGAGAAAGAGCAGAACTTTATCTGACTACATTTGTTAAAGTCTGTTTGCGGGTACACTTTTATCCTGTCTTCAGGTTTTCACGTTGCCGAAGGTGAGTGCTAAGATGAAGTTGAAGCTGACCGCGGTGGACGGCTCTAGAGTACGGAGGGCTGGCGTGTCCTGGTTTGGCAGCAGTAAGTCGGAGGAGTATGGCGAGAGCAGCTTGGTGGTTCTGACCAATCAGGGCGACGTTCACGTGGTGTCTCTGCCATCGGTCAAGATGCAGGTTCAGTACCCCTGCATTCGCAAAGAGGACGTCAGCGGCATCGCTTCCTGTGTCTTCACCAAACACGGGCAGGGTAAGCATCCTGCTCACAGTTGTTATCTGTTCGGTCACATTTATAAAGTTAAGAGACCTGTTTTTTTATTTTGGTGATTAAATATCCTGACTTCACTGTGAAAATTAAAACTTAAACACCCCTGTTAATCTTTTCAAGCAGAAACTTAAAGAACAGATCCATGTTTTAGAACGTTACAAAATCTCTGAACAACTTTGACAGCTCGACTGATTTTTTGATGATCTAATCATAATCTTACTTTGAGTTTTAATAAAATTTCCCTGTGTTACTTCAAAGTAAACTTAAAGGTCCCATATTTTTGCAGTTTAATGTGGATCCTTGACGTCTTCATGAGACATTAGTAACATGCTTTGGTCCAAAAAGCTTCTGAATGAAGCACAGCTGCAGTCATTCCACTCTCACACAACCAGTCTGTTCAGAACGGCTGGTTTTGAGGGCGGTCACCTTCATAGGCTAATATAAATATATGAACTTTATTTTACCTTGTTGATTTTAAAAATCTCATTTGCGAGAGTGTTCTGACCAAGACAAGCAGCACATTAACAAAGTTACAGACAAACAATTAGACACAAACACAGAACCAATCAAGTCAAAGTCACAGAGCAGCAAGTTTATCAGTCGTTTCACAGTTAAAGCATCTACAGTCTATTTCTTCTCTGACGCCTTTAACCTGCACTTTAAAAGATTTGAAACATTTAAAGAGACCAGCTCTCCAAGGCACAGTTTTTCTTGTAGCAGATTCCAGTCTGCAGGAGCAGCAGATCTGAAGCTTCTTTTATCCATTTCAATATGAACTTTAGGGACTGAGAGCAGAAGTAGATTTTGTGACAGAGTCAAAGAACAAAGACTGAAGCTCCCAGAACTTCTCACGTGAATATAGTTCCTTAAGTATGAAGGAAGCAGGTCGAGTAAAGCCTTGAAAATCAGGATGTGCCAAAGATTCAGCCTACGGATGATCAGAGAGGACCACCCAACTCGCTCACACAGAGTACAATGATGAGTTTAAGGCTTAAGATTAGTTTGAACCTTAGAGCTCCATGATAAAGAGTATCCAAAGATTTAAGACATTGAGAATAGGCATGCAGATATAAACCATCACCACAGTCAACCAGAGACATAAAGGAAGCAGCAATAAGAGGTTTTTTGTAGCAAATGAAAAGACTTATTTCTAAAGTTAAGGCCCAGTCACAGCCTTGGCTTCCTCACAAGCTGCTCAATATGAAGCTTAAATGACAGAATCATCAATCACAAACCTGAGGTATTTACAAGAAGATACAGACTCAATCACACCATCCTGAGCTGATACAATGGACATCAGGTTCTGTGACCTCTGTTTAAAATTTGTGAGCCTCCCCAGATTTTTTTTTCAGATTTCAAAACCAACGTCAGCCTCCCCAGATTTTCTAGCACAATATCAAAGGCTTCCTGAAGAAGACAAAAGGCCTGATCGAACAGTATCATCCGCATATAAATGAAAATTAGCATTAGGGACATTCTGTCAGATACTGTTAAGGAACAAAGAAGAAAGTGGTCCCAAGACAGCCCTGTGGTGCACTATTTAGGACCTGAGGGTCAGTCCATCAGCTTGTACACACTGGTCTGTTTGATAAGTAGTTATTAAACCACCCAACTGGCTGTCCTGGCAGACCACAACTGTGAAGTCTGTTTATTTAAATGACATGATCGACAGCTTCTAAGGCCTTTCACAAATCAATTTAAAGGGCTGCACAATGTTCCTTAAAGGTGTAGTCAGCGATGTGGGAGAAAACGAGTGGAGAGGTTGTTTATAAACAAATTTAGACCCGCCTCTCCCTTCATACCTCACCCCTGACTCCACCCCCGAAAGCTGATGGACGTGCATCGTCATGGAAACGGCCGTAGAAACTGCGTAGCTGACCAACATAGCTAAGGTAACCCCGACTCGTCAGACAACTCGACTTCCATTATTGATAACATCACAACAACAGAACATTCTGGCAGATTAGACAATAAGATGAATGTCCGGCGGCTGTTACTGTTATGTGAAGCACCACAAAGCTAATGTTGCTAACCTATCCAGCAGACAGACGGCGACATTCGTGTCCGTTTTCAGGTCTTTCAATTGGCGGAGTTCCCTCCACCGTCGGAAAGCAACACCAAAATTGACCCAGGTCTTCGCTCTTTCATGGTCATAGCCCTTCTTTTTCACTTTTCACTCCTCTGACCTTTTTCTTTTGGGCTGTTTTTCAGCCATTGCTACTGCACCTATTGAATCTCTCTCTTACGCTAACTGCGCACACTACGCTACCTACTACTCCTACTCCCCCCTCTGTCTGATCTGTACATGAGCATGATCACCCCCTGGATGTGGGGGGGTAAACCCTATTTTGGTAACTCGGCCCGAGCCACAGTATTTACCTGCTGGAATTCAGAGCCAAGGCTGTGTATTGAAACCGGACTTTTTTCAACATGCTGTCAGTGGGGACATCTTGTGGATGGAGAGGAGAATACGGTGAATTTGAGAAATACTGCATTATATTAGAAGATTAGAAGATCGCTGACTACACCTTTAAGATTCAAATAGTTGATAAAATCACCGGCCTCTGTCAGAGCAGCTGTAGTTGTGCTGTGTTTTTTTCCTAAAACCTGACTGAACATCTGCTAAACTGTTATATGATGCTAAAAACTCTTTGAGTTGGTCACCCTCATGTGATGAGTCAGAGCAGAGCCACGTACTTATGGGGACTCAAAGATAGACCTGCAGTGTAACTGTAGCTAAGCGGAGCTTACCGCAGCTCCAGTCACGCACCGCTTATAGACCTGAACACACACAGAAAACACAAATTCATCTGGTTACCATACAACCGGGAATGTTCCCCCAAACTTCACAGGCTAACACACAACATGCTAACCTTGGCCTAGTCACTGCAATGGGACACAGCCAAGACTCAGCCTACCTTCCAGGTTAACATTAGCAGTAGCAGAGGGGTAATGTGGGGGTTAAGGGACTAATTATATTCAGCCAACTGTTAAACTCCTCCTGACTAATGTAAGAATGCTCATACACTGAAGTTTATCCTTCAGACTTTAAACAAGTAACGTGAACATCAACAAACATGCAGTTACCTCTTGTTCACTTCCCCCTGCTGTTAGCATTACCTCAAAGCAATGAGCAAAATAAATAATACACAGCATGAAAATGCTCACCTTACCATCATCAGGTTTGGATTGTTGGTCCTGAGACTCAGGAAAAGTCTGGTGTCCTGTTGAACTGACTGATGTTGAAGAAGCAGTCGGTCGTGAAGTGACTGACACGCATACAGGTTCTATTTCATCCCTGCTGACCGCCAGAGGTGGTGCTTAAAGCACTGAATATTCCCCTTCGCGCATGCGCAGTGCGAGTACGTATACCAACAATGTCACTTGTGACCCCTGGATGACCCCGAAGAAGCTATATCTTCCGGTGTCAATCCAGGGCACTTCCCTTTTTTTCTTCTCGCACGCAGTTTGCTTTGAGCGCTGTGTACAGTCTTCAGTGTGGTGGCTACCTTATACCCCATTGCTGGTAGCTCCGTGACCTTTGTGTGTCGGAGCAGCGAACAACGTTCGTCCTCCAGGAGCTGCGACGGTGTTCCGTCACTTCGGTGGTGTGTGTGTTTTGCGGTAGCTTCACCTGTGTGTCATCTACCTCTGCTGGCGACGGCTGCGTGCACGCTGCCTCACACCTGCATTTGGTTGGATGTGTTTTGCTGATGCACTCTGGATGAGGTGAGTATATTTCCGTTTACTTTCGGCAGTTTTGCCTTACGTTTAACATCATTGTCGGTCCTGGCCGCGTTCGCGCCGCCCTACCCCGACGATTAGCTACCTAATAGCTTCTTTGTGTTCGCTGCCAGGTCGCGTGAGCGCGCCTGGTGTCCAGCCATACTTACGTTTCAGTTTTTTGTGGATTCACCTGTTGAGAGTCAGGTGTCCTCTGACCTTTGCTGTTGTGGTCCGCGTGCGCGCTGTCCACAGCAGCATAGGGCTCCTTTGTTTAATGAGCGCTGGAGTTAGCTGCTATTATTTTGCGGTTGTTTATTGATACCCCACAGTGCGGTGGTTGTTTTTTGTTGCGTTTCTGGCCTCTGCTGGAACAGGCAGCGTACGCGCTCCCTCCCCCCAGCATACGGTTCCTTGGTTGCTAGACCGTGGCGTTGGCGCTGTCTTTAAATCCTGCCACCTTGTGGTTGTTTATTGGTCCCCCACAGTGTGGTGGTTGTTTATTGTTTGCTTTTGTGGCCTCTGCTGGAGCAGGCAGCGTACGCGCTCTCTCCCCCCAGCATATGGTTTCTTTTGTTGTTAGACCTTAGCGTTAGCGCTGTGGTTGTTGCTCCCCCACAGTGTGGTGGTTGTTTTTTTGTTTGCTTTTGTGGCCTCTGCTGGAGCGGGCAGCGTAAGCGCTCCCTCCCCCCAGCATATTGTCCCTGTGCGCGGCAATTGGATAGTGTCTGCCCCTAAGTTAACCAAGGAGTGATCAGTGCCAGGTTGGTGTGGTGTCACCATAATGGATGGTTCCCACCTGTGCACGTCCTGTGGGCTGTCTTTACAGCCAGAAGATGGCCACGACCTGTGCCCCACGTGCCTTGGCCCTGAGCACCTGCGGGAGGCACTCTCGGGCAATCCCTGCATGGACTGCAGCTACCTGCCTCGGGCGATTAGAGCTGCCAGGTTGGCAGGGGTTGAGGGCCCAGCGGGTGATGGTGGCCTCCCTCCATCTGACCAGCTGCCTTTGACCCGTCAGACACGCCCCAAGCGGCGTGCAGAGGCAGCGGCGACCGCTCCCTCCAGAAAGAAGACCAGATCCGAACATGGCAGGCTGTCATCTAAAGTGGAGCAGCTTTCTGCTGAGCTGGCCCAGATGAGGTCTTTGCGAGCTGAACGCCAGCCTGGGGCCCCCACGGTCACTAATGTGGCACTCTCCCCTCCAATGCCAGCACTTTTGCCTGAGGAGGATACTCTCTCCCTGGCGGCTTCGGCTAGCCACTTCTGTGAGCACGGGGCGGACCCGGGGGATGGGGAATCCCTGCCATCGGAGCAAGGCTCACGCTCCTCAGTTCAGACTTCAGGATCTGAAATGGGGGACAGCTCTATGCGTGCTGTCATGCGCCTGGCTCTTGAGCGTTTGCACACATCGGTTCCACAACAGGCGGAGGCAGCACCTGCAAGTGCCTTCTTCAGACGCAGGCCGGCCTCTACTGCCTTCGCTATTCCCCACTCTGAGGACTTTCTGAAGGAGTTGCAGGCCTGTTGGAGGGACAGTAAGGCCTGCTCCCGTCTCTCTGCGGATGGGCGGACCCTGGCGGCCATGCATGATGCAGCAGGGGCTGGCCTGGATCACATGCCAGCAGTTGAGCCCGCTATCGCTTCGCTCATTGTGGCCCCTGATGAAGCTCTGCGAAGGGATGCTAGGTGCCCTAGACCCCAGTGTCGGATCACGGATGACCTTGTCACTAGGGCTTACGATGCGGGTTCACGTGCTGCACGCATGGGAAACTCACTGTCTCACCTGATGTTGGCCCTTTCAGCCTCACTGCAGGAGGGCGGTGTGGCTGCTGATAGTGTCACCTTTTGTGATGCCTCGCTGGAGGCATTTGGCCTAATTTCCAGGGAGCTTGGACGAATGATGTCTATTTTGGTTCAAGCTCGCCGTCAGGTTTGGCTGTCACAATCCAACTTGACAGAGGCAGCCAGGAGAATTCTACGCAGCCTGCCGGTGGAGCCGGGGCAGGTGTTTGGTCCTGCAGCCCAGGAAGCACTGGAACGAACCATCCAGGCTGGGCAGACCAGGCAACAGCTTGCAGGTCTTAGGCGGATGCCTCCTCCTGATAGGCCCCCTGCCAGTGGGTCTAGGGTTCCCTCGGCTGCTTTTCGTACCCGTACACCACAGACGGGCCACTCCACCAGTCGTTCTCGAGTTCAGCATCCCACCCAGAGACCACGCCGGGACTTTTTGGACTCTGCCCGCTTGCAGCCCAGGCAATTTCGTGCTCCAGGGCCTGCTCGTCCCCCCTCTAGGGCCCCAAGGGGCCGGGGGGCCAGAGATTGAGGCCTTGGGGCCGGCGGTCGGATGTTTTTCACATCAGCAGCTCCAACAGTGGGCTGCTCATGCTCTGGATCCGTGGGTAGTCGCCACCCTGACCCATGGATACAGGCTTCAGTTCCGCCGCCGGCCCCCCTCATCTGGCCGGGTCATAATGACCTCCATCAGAGAACCGGCAAAGGCTCTCGCTTTGGACCAGGAGTTGGCTGCCCTCCTGGCCAAGGGTGCCATCGAGCCAGTGGACCCTCTGGCATGCCCCGGAGGGTTCTATTCGACATATTTTCTTGTGGCAAAATCGACTGGGTTTCGTCCAATCCTGGACCTCAGAGCACTAAACAGCTTTCTGAAGGTCATGCCGTTCCACATGTTGACCACGGCGGAAGTCCTGCACACTGTGGCACAGGGGGACTGGTTCACGTCCATCGACCTCAAGGATGCTTACTTCCATATCCCAATCGCTCGGGCACACAGGCGGTTTCTTCGCTTTGCCTACCGAGGCTGCCACTGGCAGTTCAGGGTGCTGCCCTTCGGGCTCTCTCTCTCCCCAAGGGTCTTCACCAGGTGTGTGGCGGCAGCACTTGCACCTCTACAGGCTCAGGGCTTGAAGGTTCTTCCATATCTGGACGATTGGCTGGTCTGCGCTCCCTCCAGGGCCCAGGTGTCCCGGGACACAGAGCTTCTCCTGTCCCACGTGGCTCAGCTCGGACTCAAGGTAAATGTGGAAAAGAGTTGCCTGGTGCCATCCCAGGCCATAACTTTCATTGGTGTTTCTCTGAACAGTGTAACAATGATAGCGAGGCCATCCACCCGGCGCGTGGACAATATCATCTGCCATCTTGCCCTAGTCCAAGAGGGTCGCTGGCTGACCTATGTGTCTTTCCTTCGTCTCTTAGGCAAACTAACATCAATTTCGGGGATAGTTCCTCTGGGGTTGCTGTCACTGCGCCCATTGCAGCGATGGCTGAACAGCTTTCACTTGGATGCCAAGCGGCACAAATGCAGGAAGCTAAGGGTTTCACGGCAGTGTCTTCACGCCTTGGCTCCATGGAGGGACAGGGCATATGTGCTCGGAGGCGTCCCGATGGGCTCTGTTCTGTCTCGCAGGGAGACGGTTACTACAGATGCATGTCCCTTGGGATGGGGTGCAGTGTGGCAGAGCAGGACGGCCCGTGGACGGTGGCCGTTGGAGGACCAGGGGACACACATCAATGTGCTGGAGCTTCGTGCTGTCCACCTGGCTCTCAGGCACTTCCTGCCGCACCTGAGGGACAAGCATGTCCTTGTGCGGTCAGACAACACATCAGTGGTTTATCATATCAACCATCAGGGGGGCACCAGGTCCGCACAGCTGCTGGCAGTGACGAGGGAGCTCCTCACATGGGCGGCCCCCCGCCTTGTCAGCCTGCGGGCGATGCATCTGCCAGGAGAGCAGAACCGCCTAGCAGACTTCCTCTCCCGTCAGAAGCCTCCATCAGGGGAGTGGCGCCTCCACCCGGAGGTGGTGAGCACTGTATGGAGCCTCTTCGGCAGAGCAGAGGTGGACCTCTTCGCTTCAGAGGCATCGACCCACTGTCCTCTGTGGTTCTCCTTGGCCGAGACAACCAGCCCACTCGGCCAGGATGCGCTGGCTCATCCGTGGCCGGACTGCCTTCTGTATGCCTTTCCTCCCATGCCCCTGATTCGGCATGTGCTCCAGAGGGTCCTTCAGGAGGGCCACAGAGTCTTGCTCATAGCTCCCTTTTGGCCAGGGAGGAGTTGGTTCCCACTGTTGCACAGTCTGTGTCGCGACGCACAGTGGCGCCTTCCCGACAGATCAGATCTCCTGTCCCAGATGGCGGGGCGGATCTGGCACCCCAGTCCACACCGGCTCCGATTGTGCGTTTGGCCGCTGCAGGGCCCGAGGCGCTGTTGAGTGCCTGTGCAAACTCTGTCCAGTATACTATACTGAATGCGAGGGCATCATCTACTCGTCTCCAGTATGACAACAGATGGAAGTTGTTTTCCTCTTGGTGTGCTGGTAGGGGTGTAGACCCTACAATCTGTTCTGTGCCAACTGTCTTGGACTTCCTCCAGTCCCTTCTGGATGAAGGCCGGTCTCCTTCAACTTTGAGGGTTTATGTGGCAGCGATATCGTGTCGACACGTTAGAGTTGACAACGTCACAATTGGTGGTCACAGGCTGGTGTCCCTGTTTTTGAAGGGGGCGCAGAGGCTGCGTCCCCCTAGGTCCATGAGGGCCCCTCCATGGGATCTTCCCTTGGTGCTAGGTGCCCTACGACGGCCCCCATTTGAGCCCTTGGCACAAGCAGGGCTGAGGTGGATAACACTTAAGACTGCGTTCCTTCTGGCCATTTCCTCTGCAAAGCGTGTCAGTGAGCTGCACGCCCTGTCAGTCAGTAACTCGTGCCTAAGGTGGAATTCAGATGGTTCAGGGGTCGTCCTGTGGCCCAATGCCGCTTTTCTCCCCAAAGTGCTGTCCCGTGCTCACCTCAACCAACCTATTCAGCTGGCGCGGTTTGACCCGCCTTCAGGGGAGACGGAGGATGAGCCCGAACTGTTGTGTCCGGTGCGGGCTCTGGAGGTCTACACTGCAGCCACTGCATGTCTTCGGAGGTCTGATCAGCTTTTTGTCTGTTACGGTGGTGCTAGTAGGGGTTGTGCTGTTTCCAAACAGCGCTTGTCCCACTGGGTTGTTGACGTCATTGTCCATGCTTATCGGGCGAATAAGCGTCCCCTTCCACCTGGTGTGAGGTGCCACTCTACCAGGAGTGTGGCTACGTCATGGGCTGCCCTGAGGGGGGTGCCCCTGGAGGACATTTGTGCTGCGGCTTCATGGGCATCACCGGGCACTTTCTCCAGATTCTACAGGGTGAATGTGGCCACACCCCATCCGTTGGCTGTGGTCCTTCAACCGGAGTCCTCTGACCATTCTCATTGATGGGTGGTAAGCTGGATTCCTCGTGACTTTTCTGGTATAAGTCATTCAGTGCTTTAAGCACCACCTCTGGCGGTCAGCAGGGATGAAATAGAACGGAAAGTTACGAATGTAACTATGGTTCTATGAATCCCGAATGACCGCCAGAGTTCTCTGTCACTCAGAATCCTCGTTTGCTCGCGAGAAGATTCTGTAGGGAAGTGCCCTGGATTGACACCGGAAGATATAGCTTCTTCGGGGTCATCCAGGGGTCACAAGTGACATTGTTGGTATACGTACTCGCACTGCGCATGTGCGAAGGGGAATATTCAGTGCTTTAAGCACCACCTCTGGCGGTCATTCGGGATTCATAGAACCATAGTTACATTCGTAACTTTCCGTTTTAGACTGTAGATGCTCATTTCCTTCAAAAATAAAATTAATCCACTGGGCCCTTTGGTCCTCTGAGGCTAGTAGACTATATGTGACTGATATACAACCAAGCAGTGATGTGCCAGACATGATGTCCACCCATGTCTTGATAAGAATGTAAACAATATGGTGGCACTTTGTAAGAGACCTCTCAAGCTGTGGGTTTGGGGTACTCTGGTAGACGTAGGCTTGAGCAAATGAAAATATACTTTTACATAACTACTTGGACAAGACATTGAAGCTCAATGATGATTGATGGCGTTTAAGTGAAGAACCAAACGTATCAGACTTAATTAATGGGTACTATAGACTTAATTGGACTATCAGGAGCTCAACAGCATCTCTGTGATCATTTAATGTCGCCATTAAAGCAGCATCATGTTAAAAGTCCTCTAAGTAATCCAATCACGAGCGTGGGTTAAAGTAGTGGATTATTGTTTTTTTATATTATTTCTTCATAGAAAAAAATACAAATTTCTGTAGACTGAAACTACATATGTCATTGAAATAACTGAACATAATCTTATAATGCTGAAGGATTTTTATTCATTGATCATTTAGTTATTAAAAAAGGATTTAATAATTTGCCCACATGAAATATGGACATGAATGAACTTTGTCAGATGTGCTGACAGGTACGAGTTGACATGATGCAGTGACTGTTGGTTTTCTCTTTCAGGCTTTTACCTGATCTCTCCGTCAGAGTTCGAGCGTTTCTCTCTGTCCACACGCTTCCTGGTGGAGCCTCGCTGCCTGGTGGAGCTTCCTCTTCAGCCGGGCTCCTCCATCAAACGCAGGCTCCAGTCTGATGGAGCCTCGTCAGCTCACAGGTGAGTCCTCACACCTACAGTCTCTATGGTGTGGACACTCAGCCTTTCTTATTCTCAGTACTTTTCTGTCTTTTTCTTTTAGTAACACCAGACACAACAGTGAAGACGCAGGTAAAATATCTCCAAGCATCAGGCCATCCTTAAACATGCACGTGCTGTTGGCTGAATGAAATCTACATTTGCAGATTTGTTCTGTTTGATGGTTTGAATTTCATTGCTTTTGCCATTTGTATTTATACTCACACTCAGTGCATTTACATGCAGAGGTTAGTCAAGCTTCATCAGGCAGTTTCACCAGGCTACTGTCCCTGTTTGCATCAGTTCATTATGGCCTCTGCTATTAAAAGTGTAGTTTGATCACATGCAGCTGTGCCTGCACCAATAATGCTGTCATGTTAAGATGCCACAGGCAGCTCCTGTAGAGAGGAGCAGCAAAGTAAGTCGACCAAGCATTTTCAGATTTTACCGTATCATCATCACGTTGTGTTTGTCTTTGACTTTGAGAAATGATTTCCTGTGTGGCATTAATCAAACCAACATGAAGGTCTTTACTGTAGTGTTTTTCAAATGCATGTAAATGCACTGACTCAAACACACACTCTTTTCTGTTTGTGGCTGACTCTACTGACGTGTCCTCTGCCTGCTGCTGTGTGTTCCAGAGAGCGCAGCTAGACGTGTTATGGAGCATGCTTTGCTGAATGACGAGCGTGAGTACTCGAGAGAAAGAAACTGTCAAATAATTCACAGACCAAAGTAGAAGCAAATCATCTCTTGCTCTTCATGAATCAATAGTGATTGGCTTCAGCTGTTTTAGTAACTTGTGCTGCCTGTTCTAACTGTTGTAATCAGCTTTCTGCTCCCGTCATCATCAGCAGTCGTGATGATCAAACGTCTGCCCATGGCATGATCTTAGAGCTCACCGTGATCCTCTGTGGCCGAACGCTAACTCACTAACAACACTGTTTTCTTTCTCATGCAGAGGTACTTCAGGAGATCCAGAAGTCACTAGAAGGAGACCACATGTGAGTTTCAGACAGTGTGGTGACTGTTAATGTGTCCAGGACGTAAACGACCTGCAGCCCTTTGGTTTGGTTTCTGCCTTACTCCAGAGAGCTCTTCAGTCCTCATAGTCCAGACTCTGGACTGTGAGGACTGAAGAGCATCAAAGGGCAGACTTTTTTTGGGCTTGTGGTGGCAAAATGGCTCTTTTGATTGGAAAGGTTTCCGACCCCTGATCTAGACAGAAGGACAGTCCAGCGCTGATCAGAGTGGCAACTGGACAGATTCAGATACCTGGAGATGTTTCTCTTCTTCTCCAAAAGGCTTCGTCAGAGTTGACTGGGGAAGAGCTCGAACTATAAATCCAATGTTGATGAAGTAAAATGTTGATGATGAATTGGTTCAGTGCAGTTTACAACCAACCCAAGGCTGTTTTTCTAAGTTAGTTTGAACCCAAAAATTCATTTAATAATTACACTGAGCTGTTACGGGTGTTTGAAACTAGATGTTATATTACTCATGTTGTGTTTTGACCAAAGAAGGCAGGAGAATGAATAAAGACGCAGTTACCGTGTTTCAGCAGGTTAGAAAGTCCACAGATACATTTACTCAGAGGGTTAGACCTCCACCTGTGCCTTTAAAGGCTAAGCACTTTGAGTTACATATGTTGTCAGAAAAGTGCTGTATGAGTAAAGTTTGATTGATTGTTACAGCTCAGGTGACCCCTTTAGTGTGGACAAATATATAAGTCAATAACTGTCTTTGTTGTGAGGTGGTTATTCAGTGATTTAGGTCACTTGTAGGCTGATGTATTTGGTCCTTCACTTTCCATTGAAGGTGTCATGGAGGACGAGCTGTGGCAGCAGAGAGATGCACCTAAAAAGATGCACATACATGGAAGTCCATGTATCTTGAGCTCAAGCCGGCGTGCACAGCAGCCAAACATATTCAGTGTGAAAGCATCGTCACCCCGATGGGCTGAAAAAGCTCCCATGTCCAGGTCCATGTTGTGGGATTATAGATCTCAGTCTGTTCCAAAAGATGCACAACAAGCTCTTCCTGCTGCTTAAACTCAGAATCGTCCAGTGCCATCCATGCAGTGTCTGCTTCATGAGGTTTACGGATCCTGATCCAGGACTGAAGCCTCTCTAACCTGTTCTCTGTTCCTGCAGGTCTTTTGTGGAGAATAACGTGAAGAGTGCTGTAGCTTGAGTCATCATCACTGGACAGCAGAGGTGAGAAAAAAACTTACTTTCACATCAGGAATCTGTGACATTTAGGGACACTGTGCCCCAAACTATGCCGTTTGGCTGATTCACACGTTTCAACACAAGTACAGTCGGTACAGAGATTTAGTTGGATACCACAGAAGTCTCCTGATAGAAGTTTACGTGTTTAGATTTTGGGCTTATGTTTTATGTGGAGTCAGTGTATGAAGCACCAGAGTGACTTTATAAAAACACTTCTGGATGTTTCAGGATCAGAGAA
Organism: Scarus forsteni; assembly: GCA_036419115.1. NCBI lineage: Eukaryota > Metazoa > Chordata > Actinopteri > Labriformes > Labridae > Scarus > Scarus forsteni. The sequence continues at coordinate 12,351,598 of JAZDUH010000386.1, forward strand.
TTATGGCTGATGTGTGTAAATCTGCAGTCTGTGACGCAGTCATGCAGATCCTCCTCCGCGATGAACACTTCTACTTGTACCGACTCAAATCTGTGCTTATTCAGACTCAGAAGACAAACCAGAAGAGCTGAATAGAAGTTATTTCATAGTACGAAACCCAAAAGTTTCGTTGGCACGTTGTGTAAATCGTAAATAAAAACAGAATACAATGATTTGCAAATCCCTTTCAACCTATATTCAATTGAATACACAACAAAGACGAGATACTTAATGTTCAAACTGAAACTTTATTTTTTTGCAAATATTAGCTCATTTGGAATTTGATGCCCTCAACATGTTTCAAAAAAGCTGGCACAAGTGTCAAAAAAGACTGAGAAGGTTGAGGAATGCTCATCAAACACTTATTTGGAACATCCCACAGGTGAACAGGCTAATTGGGAACAGGTGGGTGCCATGATTGGGTATAAAAGCAGCTTCCCTGAAATGCTCAGTCATTTATAAACAAGGATGGGGCGAGGGTCACCACTTTGTGAACAAATGCGTGAGCAAATTGTCCAACAGTTTAAGAACAACATTTCTCAACCAGCTATTGCAAGGAATTTAGGGATTTCATCATCTACGGTCCGTAATATCATCAAAAGGTTCAGAGAATCTGGAGAAATTACTGCACGTAAACGGCAAGGCCGAAAACCAACATTGAATGCCCGTGATCTTCGATCCCTCAGGCGGTACTGCATCAAAAAGCGGCATCACTGTGTAAAGGATATCACCACATGGGCTCAGGAACACTTCAGAAAACCACTGTCAGTAACTACAGTTCGTCTACATCTGTAAGTGCAAGTTAAAACTCTACTATGCAAAGCCAAAGCCATTTATCAACAACACCCAGAAACACCGCCGGCTTCGCTGGGCCCGAGCTCATCTAAGATGGACTGATGCAAAGTGGAAAAGTGTTCTGTGGTCTGACCAGTCCACATTTCAAATTGTTTTTGGAAACTGTGGTCGTCGTGTCCTCCGGACCAAAGAGGAAAAGAACCATCCGGACTGTTATAGGCGCAAAGTTCAAAAGCCAGCATCTGTGATGGCATGGGGGTGTATCAGTGCCCAAGGCATGGGTAACTTACACATCTGTGAAGGCACCATTAATGCTGAAAGGTACATACAGGTTTTGGAGCAACATATGTTGCCATCCAAGCAACGTCTTTTTCATGGACGCCCCTGCTTATTTCAGCAAGACAATGCCAAGCCACATTCTGCACGTGTTACAACAGTGTGGCTTCGTAGTAAAAGAGTGCGGGTACTAGACTGGCCTGCCTGTAGTCCAGACCTGTCCCCCATTGAAAATGTGTGGCGCATTATGAAGCGTAAAATACAACAACGGAGACCCCGGACTGTTGAACAACTTAAGCTGTACATCAAGCAAGAATGGGAAAGAATTCCACCTGAAAAGCTTCAAAAATTGGTCTCCTCAGTTCCCAAACGTTTACTGAGTGTTGTTAAAAGGAAAGGCGATGTAACACAGTGGTAAAAATGACCCTGTGACAACTTTTTTACAATGTGTTGCTGCCATTAAATTCTAAGTTAATGATTATTTGCAAAATAAAGTTTCTCAGTTTGAACGTTAAGTATCTTGTCTTTGCTGTGTATTCAATTGAATATAAGTTGAAAAGGATTTGCAAATCATTGTATTCTGTTTTTATTACGATTTACACAACGTGCCAACTTCACTGGTTTTGGGTTTTGTGAGTATTCAGCTGATACTGATTGTTTATTGGATAAAGACACAGCCATGTTTTAATGACAAGTTTACCTGACATTATTAGCATTAGCATTAGCCCTCCCAGTGTTTCTGTTGGATATGTTTAAGCTTCATTAAATGACTCAGAGACTTAAACAGTCATTTAAAGCTGTGTTAGAACAGGTTTACGTTCACTAAGGGTAAATGTATTTTTATTTAGCGTAAACATCCAGTAAGTTTGATGCTGGGCAGCAGCGTTTTTGATGGAGTGAGTGTTCTTTACATGCAGGTGGTGGACAGACTCGTCTGGCCTGTCAGAGACATATAATATCACATTCAGATGTCTCGGCTCCTGTCTTTGGAGTATTTGCCTCTCTGTCCATCACTTTATTAGCTTAATACAAAACTGCTAATCATGAAAACAAACATATAAATGTTACCAGGGCGAGGCCTGATGAAAGAGCTCTGTGTGCCCCGCAGCTCATTATCCTCTGATCCTGAAACATCCTCAAGAGCTTCTAATTAGTGTTCCTCATCAACGTGGCCCGTTTATAACAGAGAAATAAAGGAGCTCTCTACAGTGTTAGACGTTTATAAAAGAAATAAAGGAGCTCTCTACAGTGTTAGACGTTTATAAAAGAAATAAAGGAGCTCTCTACAGTGTTAGACGTTTATAAAAGAAATAAAGGAGCTCTCTACAGTGTTAGACGTTTATTAAAGAGAAATAAAGGAGCTCTCTACAGTGTTAGACGTTTATAAAAGAAATAAAGGAGCTCTCTACAGTGTTAGACGTTTATCAAAGAGAAATAAAGGAGCTCTCTACAGTGTTAGACGTTTATCAAAGAGAAATAAAGGAGCTCTCTACAGTGTTAGACGTTTATCAAAGAGAAATAAAGGAGCTCTCTACAGTGTTAGACGTTTATCAAAGAGAAATAAAGGAGCTCTCTACAGTGTTAGACGTTTATCAAAGAGAAATAAAGGAGCTCTCTACAGTGTTAGACGTTTATAAAAGAAATAAAGGAGCTCTGTATAGTGTTAAACGTTTATAAGAGAAATAAAGGAGCTCTCTACAGTGTTAGACGTTTTTTTAGGAGGAATTGTTTGAACACAGGATCAGTCTGTACTCCCTCCTTCAGTGCTCCCGATCTGAAGCAGGTTAGTCTGAGATGATCGGCCACTCTCGGCCCTGAATGCTGCTTTACCGTTAGCATCCTGACTGTTAGCATCCTTTCGTGCTCCTGTCTGTCCTCCTCAGAGTGGCGTGGTACCTGCGTCACCGTTAGCATCCTGACTGTTAGCATCCTGACTGTTAGCATCCTTTTTTTTTTCTTTTTTTTTTTAACTTTTTCTTTATTATTTTTTATAGAAGGAACATTTACAACATATAAAAACATGACAAAGAGAGAGAAAAAATAAATGAATAAAAAAATAAAATAAAAATAAAAACACAACATTTGGTCACCTAAACATTCATCATATTCATTCAGATGTTACGGTAGTAGAACCACAAATACAATGATGGCTCATTGAGCATCTCCTGTTGACATGTACACAATCCATTTTTCCCAGTACTTCTGATATTTATCAGTCTTTAATCTTAATGAAAAAGTCATTCTTTCCATATTTTGGATATTGGTCACAATATCGATCCAATCCGACTCTGCTGGAGGTGCAGTCTGCAACCATCTTCGCGTTACAGCCTTCTTGCTGGCTGCTAATAAAATTTTACAAAGGTATTTGTCTTGCTCTGGAATATGGGGTGCAATATTACCCAGATAGATTGTAGAAAAAGAGTTATTAATTGCATTACCAAAAATGCTTTGCATGACACGTATAATCTTTTGCCAGTATGGCAATATAACTGGGCAGCTCCAGAATATATGAAAATGGTCTGCAGGTTGCACACCACAATTCCTCCAACACAGCCCACCGGTCCTGTCCCCTGTCAGCACACATTTTAACTTGGGAGTTATAAAAGTATCTAATCAGGTTCCGCCAGCAGAAGTCTCTCCAGAGGCCAGAGTTAGTAGAAGTCAATTGCACAGAGCATATATTCAACCACTCTTCTTCTGTAATCACTGTTCCAGATTCTTTCTCCCACTTTAATCTAACCTTATCTGTTGAGTGTTTCTTATTAGACTGGATACAGGAGTACAGTTTTGAAACAAGTTTCTTATTTTCTTTATTTTTATACATGTCAATAAATATGTCAATCACGGTAGTCTCACTTCCCTCTAGTGGTTTTATCTGATCATTAAAGTATGACCGAATTTGAAGATACCTAAAGAAATCATTTTTTCCTAACCCATATGTATCTGAAATTTTCTCAAAACTGTCAAATTTTCCTTTTGATGCAATGGAGCAGTATGAAGTGATTCCTCTTCTATACCAATGCATAAACCGCCCGTCAATCCGAGCTGGCTTGAAATCAGGGTCGAATGCAACCCATCTCAGTAATTTAGACTGTCTTTCACGTAAAGGTGACATGCATTCCTTAAACCAAATTTGAAGGCAAACTTTAGACCATTGATTCAGATTGCTAGAATGCTGCTCATACAGTGTTCTACTGCCCAATATAGATTGTAATGGTATATCTAGTTGTGAAATTTCCAAATCCTTCCATTTTGCTGTGTAATTTGGGTTGCAGCAGCACGCCAGTGGTACATGGTAAATGGTAAATGGACTTGAGCTTATATAGCGCTTTTCTAGTCTTTTGACTACTCAAAGCTGCTTTACACCCCAGGTCACACCTACCCATTCATACCCATTCACACCCATTCACACTCACATTCACTCACTGATGGTTCAGAGTATCTATGTTAGTTATCCATCAATATCTCTAACACATTCACGCCCTTTCATGCCCATTTACACTCCACTGACGCAGCAGTGGGAGCAACTTGGGGTTAAGTGTCTTGCCCAAGGACACATCGCCATGTGTCGCCCGGAGCTGGGCTTGAACCTGCAACCTCCCGATCACTGACCAAGCGCACTATCCAACTGCGCCACCGACGCCCCAGTGCAGTGGTCTCAATTGTGCTGCCCTATAGTAGTCTGCCAGGCACGGTAGTGATCTGCCCCCTTTCTCTTTAGCTAATTGCAGTGTTTTAAATTGGATCCTTGGTCTTCTACTTGCCCATATGAATCTTGAGATCAACTTATCCCATTCATTAAACTGCAGCTGTGTAATCGCCACTGGTAGGGATTGAAAGAGATATAAGAGTCGAGGAAGTACGTTCATCTTTATTGTTTCTATCCTGTTATGCATATCTAAAGACAGCTGAGACCATCTATTGATATCTGACTTGATATTTTTATTTAGGGGACCGTAATTTTTTTCGAGTATTTTAGAAAGATCTTTTGGTATTCTGATCCACAAGTATTTAATCTCCTTTGAGTTCCAATTAAAATTGAATCTACTCAGCATATCCTTTGGAGGAGTGTAATTATAACTTAAAGTTTGAGTTTTTTGCACATTTAATTTATATCCGGAATAATTTCCAAATTCACTTAGTGTAGACATCAGCCTAGGGATGCTAATCTCTGGCGCTGTTATAAGGAGCAAAACATCATCTGCGTACAAGCAAATCTTCTGCTCTAAGCCTCTGACCATTATTCCTTTTATTAGTGGGTTGCCCCTGATCGACTGTGCCAAGAGTTCAATAAATAAGGAGAAAAGAGCTGGGCTGAGAGGACAACCCTGACGGCAGCCTCGCTCCAGCTCAACAGGCTGTGAGTGATGTCCGTTGATCTTTATCCTGGCAATTGGGGAAGAATATAAAGTTTTAAAACATCTGATAGTCATCTTTAAATCCAAATCTTCTCAATGTCAAATATAAGTATTCCCAGCGGACTGAGTCAAACGCCATCTCGGCATCTAAACGAAGTATTACAGTTTGTTTTTTCCCTTTAGTCACCTGATCAAGTATATGTAAGACCCGCCTGATATAATCTTGAGTCTGTCTCTCACACACAAAGCCTGTTTGATCAGGATCCACCAGCTCTGTTAATATATGTTCGAGTCTTTTAGATATTATTGACGCATACAACTTATAATCAACATTCAGTACAGAGATAGGTCTGTATGCACTACACTCTTTTTTTATCCTTACCCTCCTTGTGGATAACTGAAATGATTGCTTCCCTCCATGATCTAGGTGGGTCACCTCCTTTAAGTGTATGGTTAAAGCAGTCCAAAAGTATAGGAACTATTTGCTCTTTGAAATTCTTATACCATTCGGACGGGAATCCGTCCATTCCTGGTGCTTTATTGGCTTTTAACTTAGAAATTGCCTTTTCTATTTCCTCCTTTGTAATATCTGCCATTAAGGCATTATTCTGTTCTTCACCTATGGAGGGTAAATCTAATGATTCCAGAAATGTGTTTATTTCCTGAGGGTTAGTTGTATTTGGTTCTCTGTATAGTTCTCTATAGTAGTTTTCAAAGCTGCATTGTATATCCTCTAATTTGTGGCATATTTTTTTAGTTCTAGGGTCTCTAATTTCAAATATGGAGCTCTCCACCTGTTGCTTCCTTAGCCTCCAAGACAGGAGTTTTAAGGCCCGAGGACCACTCTCATAGTATCTCTGTTTGGCAAATTTAGCTTTTTTCTCCAGTTCAACCTCATAGAGTTCATTTAGTTCCTTTTTAATGACATTAATATCATTTATGGTGTTTGAATTCTTCCCTTCTCCGTGTTTAGTCTCCAACACTTTAAGTTTTTCTTGTAAATCAGACAGTTTTTTAACCCTTTCCCTTTTCTTATGAGATGTATAGGCGATAAGCTTTCCCCTGATTACTGATTTAGCTGCATCCCACAAAACACTAGGCGATACTTCCCCATTATTATTGTTGTCCATATAGTCATGAAATTCCTTCTGTACATATTTCTTGCATGTGTTATCATTTAAAATGCTTGTGTTAAGTCGCCAGAATGTGTTTTTCTCTTTGTTATCTAAATGCAGGGTTAGATAAACAGGTGAGTGATCAGAGACATCTCAAATCCCTATGCTACATTCTCTGAGTCTGTGCCTGTCTGAATTATTAGTAAAAAAAAATAATCTATTCTTGAGTGAGCTCTATGACTTGATGAGTAGAATGTATACTGTCTGGTTGTTGGGTGGAGCTCCCTCCATACATCAATCATCCCAAGCTCTATCAACACATTCCTAATTACCCTAGTGCTGGGAGAGGGTCTCTTTGACATATTGGAGGAGTCTAGATTGCATTGTAACTGTGTATTCCAGTCTCCTCCGCAAATTAAAACTCCAGTGGCTTCAGTAGCAATCAAGTCAAAAATTTCTCTCACACAGGAAGTTCCCTGGCCAGGTGGTATATACACATTTACTAATGTAACTTCTTTCTGTTCAGGGTACCCCTTAACAAATACATACCAGCCCTCTTTGTCATGGAGTACAGTGACAGCTTGACAGTTCACTCTATTAGGAATCAAGATTGCCACCCCTCTTTTTTTCCCATTCTTATAGCATGAGTAGAAGGTATTTTTGAAACCATATTTTTTTAACTTTTCGTGTTCAGTTTGATTAAGATGGGTCTCCTGCCAGAATATTACATGTAGTTTTTCCCTCTTAATTTTTGCAATAACCTTTCCCCTCTTAATTGGATTGTGTCGGCCGTTTACATTGAGGGTAACTACCCTATATTCCTGATATTGCATTTAGTTCCACAGACAACACAGGTAAGTGAATGACATGTAACTGACAACCAAACTTTAACTAATTTTGAACAGTAAAACAAACTCAGAACAATGAACGAGACATAACTCAGGTAGACCTCCATTTAGAAGTAATGCAATACTTCTTAAGGTGGGGGGAGAAGTCTAGTGAATCACCAGAGCCCCCCTTTTCCGTGCACCTTGTAAACCCCAGCTCCGAGGGTGTGTTTGTACACTAAGTTTGTCACGTACCAATCTCTTTCCCACTTATGTTGGTCAAATATAAGCATTTTGTGGGTTAAGGGCAATCAAGCATGACAAGAAATCCAAAACTAAAATTAGGAGCTAATAGAGCTAAATAAGAGCTGAATGAGAAAAATATAGAAAACCAAAGCAGGTGAGGTTCAGACTTAATGGGGCGGATGAGGTAATCAGCTAAAAAATCAACAGGTGGCATAAAGTTTCTTTTTTTTTCCCCCTTCCATCAGCAGTACATCTCTGACCCCAGTTCCTCACTCAAATCACAGATCTTACAATGCAGAGTCGCACGGTTTGTTACCTTCCTCTTCCGTTATCACCAGGTCTATCACTGCCGCTGAAAACTGCGCAGCTTTTCCTTAATCCTCTCTCGGTGTGACTGGGTGCTGGTCCCGGCTGCCTTCGTTGCACGCTGCCACGTATTTTTCTGTCTTTTCTCCGTGGGTCCGGGTTCAGCTGTGCTCTCACGATCAAACAAGAAGCCCCTCTTCTTTAAATCCTCCGCCGCCGCCACTGCACTCTCATATGTCACAGGTCCGCTGTCGAGGAAAACTCGTAGCTTGGCTGGCGGTGGTGTCTGAAACCGTATCCCCTTCTCCCGCAGAAATCTCCTTATCTGTGCATACGCCTTTCTTTTTGCCAACGTTTCTGCAGGATAGTCATGATCGAAATAAATCCTCCTATCGTCATAGTAGATCTCTCTCTTCTTCCAAGCAGAATGCAGCACCAACTCCTTAGTTTTAAATTCCTGGAAGTAAACCACCACTGATCTAGGTTGTGCCTCTTTCGGTGGTTTAGGACCGAGCGCTCTGTGACATCGCTGTATGCCGAGTTCGACTTCAGCGAGGGGTTGTAGCTCCTTTTTAGTAATATCGACAATGAGTTGCTGGATGTTGTTTACCTCAGCTCCCTCTGAGATGCCATATATGCGGATATTATTACGCCTCGAGTGTGCCTCTAGGTCAGTCAGCTTCAGTTGCAGTCTTTCCTGGACTTGCAGTGACTGGCTCAACGCCTCTTTGAAGTCCACAGACCATTCTTCAATGTTGGCTATGCGGCTTTCTGCCTCACACACTCTTTCAGTTGTAGCCTTAAGGTCGGTCGCTACTTCACCTAGCTTGTGTTGAATTTCCTCCCGTATGTCTGTCAGCTCTTTTCAGATCTTCTCTAATGCTGTCTCGAAAATTGCCCAGCTCTGACTTCATTTCCGAGACCATAGACTTTAAGTCTGCACGGATGATGGCGATATTAGCTTCCATACTGACTGCTGCTAACTCACTGCAATGTCCGCCATTACGCCGTTCTTCCTGTTGCACGTCTGGAGCCTCTTCGTCGATGATAAATTTGTCATCTTTTTCCGCTTTTCCAGGTTGTTTACCCTTGCCCTTCTTGTGTTTTTCCCCCTCCATTATTAATTAACAAAGTTCAGAAAGTATTCGTTTTTTAATTGGGGAATAATCACCGACCGACTGGGAGGGACTTTTTATGCGGCCATCCGCTTCAGTTGCTCCGGAAGTCCGACTGTTAGCATCCTTACGTGCTCCTGTCTGTCCTCCTCAGAGTGGCGTGGTACCTGCGTCACCGTTGGCATCCTGACTGTTAGCATCCTGACGTGCTCCTGTCTGTCCTCCTCAGAGTGGCGTGGTACTGCATCACCGTTAGCATCCTGACTGTTAGCATCCTTACGTGCTCCTGTCTGTCCTCCTCAGAGTGGCGTGGTACCTGCGTCACCGTTAGCATCCTGACTGTTAGCATCCTTACGTGCTCCTGTCTGTCCTCCTCAGAGTGGCGTGGTACCTGCGTCACAGTTAGCATCCTTACCATTAGCATCCTGACGTGCTCCTGTCCTTCCTCCTCAGAGTGGCGTGGTACCTGCAGGCCCGTAGACCTCCTGCTCCGCTGACACAACCACTACTGACCTTTGACCCTGGCCTCAGCGACTGACCGCCTGAGCTCACAGAGACTCTAAAGGGCTCCCGGTGGTTGAGCTCTGAGTGACCGAGGGAGAGACGCCACCTGTGCCTGAAGACCACACACATGCACACGCAGCACGGTCACAGACTTTGAACCCAAAGCTACGTGAAGCACATTCCTGACACGTGACCAAATCTCACCAGACCAGCGTTCTCAAACTGCCACGTGGAGCCTCACGCCGCCTTCTCACCAGCAGCCTTCACCGCCGACGCCGAGGCCGGTCGACACCGCACGGACAAACGTGTGGAGAGATTTAAAACTGTGGCTGAGAACATTTTGTAGCTTGAATTTTAGAGTTTGTTTGGAGGAGGGTCGGGGCCGGACGAGAGGAGGGTCCAGTGTTTCATCCGTCGAGCTAAAGTGTTGAGAAAGGTGGAAAAAATGCTGAGTCACTGTTTCAGAAAAAGCTGAAAGCATCAAAATGTCAACTTGATTCTCTTTTCACTTTGAAAGCCTTGACGAGACTCTCCAGGTGTGTTTTTTTATTTCCCTCCTCGGTTTGTGCCCGGCCCCGATGCTCCTCCTCTCTGTGCCTCTTGACTTTTAATTTAAGAAACCTGGACTTCTGAGGGTAGAAGCTCATTTCTGCTCATTAGAAAAACATTATCAATGTTTGAGAACATAGAACTTTAACTCCTGGTCTGTCAAAATTCTTTAGAACCAGAAACCATGAAAATTAGACATTTTTGCCCCTTTTGATTTTTTTTATAAAATGAATCAAACTTTAGTTTTAAATGTGCCAACTAAAACTTTTGACTTTTTCTTTCAAAATCTCATTTTTTTTGCTGTTTTATGTTGAAATGTTGACCCTTACTTTAATATAGATGCTTTTAACTGAAAATACAGCTGGAGGGAGTAATCCCATTTGTTCTGAAATGAGGCCTTAACTCTCCTTCCAGAGGAAATTATGTTTCTATAATTAATTTACAAAGTGATTCGGAATAATCTAAGGTTTAAGGAAAAAAAATACATCTGTTCTGCTTCTTTTATTTACAGCTAAGCTCACTTTATTTCCATAATTTCAAACAAAAGATTTTTCATTATATACAATAATCAACTCAAAAATTAAAACAAAAGTATTGATGTAAAAAAAAATGTTCTGAATATGAAACGACTTCACTATTACACTGAACTGAGACTGAAGTTAAAGAAGTTTAAACTTTGTTTTTGTCTCATTTAAAAAAAAAAACGTCTTTCTTAAGATTTAATAAAAAAAACGTCAAGGTCTTTAGAACGACAGAACAGGTGTTTTGATTCCATATCTCAATCTCATTCATTTAGAAAAACCGAATGTTTTTCTTTTTTAATTAATCAGAAGTTACTTTTCTTCTTTACTTAGAAAAAAGGACGGCTTTTATAATAAGGTAAGTTATTCATGTTGATGTAGGAAATCTGGGAAAAGTGACTTTTTATGAATGCCAGAATATTTATCTCATTAATTTATGAAGACTTAAAGGTAATTCATTTTAATTTAGAAAACTCGTTCATGTTGAGTCCTTGTTTTCTTCTCAATGTTTTTCTCTTCTGCATGAATGAGCTTCCATCCTGGTTTTTCTGAACTATTAAGGGAAAATGGTTTTAGTTTGGCCCCAAAAGAGAAAAGATGACCTGTATGTTAATAGTTTTTGAGCTCCTGAGTCACTGTTAGCATTGTAAAGAGTTTCTTTTCTGCTGACTCGGCCTTGTCTCCTCCCGTCCACTCTCGACTCGAACACTTGGCCGTCGGTACTTTCTCACCATGCTGGGTTATTTTTGGTGGGGTGGGGGGTGGGGGGGGGTGGGGGCAGCTTTTTATTGGGTTATTTTTGTTTTTAATTATTTTGATGTAAACCTTTTTCATTCCAACGATGCTGATGATGTAATTTAGGAATGTAAGTGTAATCTACTTTAGTAATATATTCAGTCAGTGTGACTCAGTCTGAACCTGTGGGCCTGTTGTAACGGGGTTGGCTGCTAAATTAGATCTTATTTTGGTACTGTGTCCATCAATGCTGGGTATTTTAGCATCTCCTAGAATATATTTTTGTAGTGAACTGATTAAGAACCCTAATTTTTTATTGTAACCTCACACTACAGTCTCTTTGTGGATAATTCTGATTACATGTTTTTCTGCTGTGCTGCTGTGTCGCTGTGTCTTCATGGTGTCGTGTTTTGGTCCAGAATTCAAAGACACTGTCCGTATGTAGGTGATAGACCGTATGTACGTGATAGACCGTATGTACATGATAGACCGTATGTAGGTGATAGTCATCCATAGTAGTAAGGGCTGGGCAGATTTCCAAAGTTTTTATTTTCAGATCAGTTCTTTAAGGAGTTAGAATCTCTAAGACTCTCTTAAGACTCAGGGTGGAATTAGACTTTCGTGGCCAAGTCACAAACATCTGAGAGATTTGAAGATCTTTAAAAAAAAAAAAGCTCATTTTATGCATTTGTCAAAAAGTAAGAATAAGGAAAGTAAAATATCCATGAACTAACCAAAAACTGGTTTAAACCAGCTGCTGTGTTCAGCTCATCTGACCAAGTCTTTGCTAATTGGATTTGGATTTTATTTTCAATATGAGGTAAGGCCATGAAACAACATTATGGCTGTAATACAGTTTTATTGAACGTTTCTATATTTTCAGTGCCTCCTGAACTCTCCTCCTGCATCAACACTTTGCTTCATTCAGGTCTTCACAGTCCAGGGGTCTCATTTATAAAGCTGCTTACGCACAAAATGGGGCTTAAAAGTGGCGTACGCCACTTCCGACGTAAAGGTTGTGGTTCATAAAAATGAACTTGGCAGGAGAATGTGTGCACTGGTGCTTCAACTTTGATGCTGGTGCACAGATATTCTGGAGGTGTGAAACTGGAGAAGTGAGGTGGAGAATTGAAGCCATATTCATTTAAAACATTTAATGTCATCACATATCAGACTATAGACCTGTGTCATAAACACTGAGTCTGCAGAGGTATAGACGTGATCTGGACCACCTGGAGAAGACAGCCATATCACAGAAACAGCCTCACTGACAGAGTAAAGGACATCTCTGTGTCAGTAATATATACTCACCTTTATCTTCCAGGGCTTTACCTGCATTGAGCTCACCTTGATGTGATTCACCATAGTCTTCTTTTGATTCTTTCTGGATGAGACCTTCATCACTAAATGGAATTGGACGAGCAATAAAACATATTTCTGGAAAATGCAGCAAGCGTAAATAGTCCAATTCCAGTGAAGTAGCCTCCATCGTTTTCAAAGATGCAGTCACTTTAGGCTGTCGTCACATCTGCAGCTCCCGCCTCTCTTCTCTGATTGGACCGTTAAGCATTTAGCCGAGTGAAGTCCTTGGACGGTGGAGGCTGGCAAGACGGACAGAATCAGGCCTGATTCTGTCTGAATTCAAGAGTAGGTAACTACTTTAATCTGTAGGGCTCTACTTCTGTTTGATAAAACCTAATTTATTTCATTTACTGTATTTAAATATATTTAATCTATGACATGGAAGATTAAATACAACTACAATTACAATAGATAATTACAATCTATTATCTGTAAATCTCTTTGCTATTTGAATGTGTTAAGATATACAGTCATGGAAAAAATTATTAGACCACCCTTGTTTTCTTCAATTTCTTGTTCATTCTAATATCTGGTACCATTAAACGTATAATACAGTGAACACAACAAAAAATGCAGCTGGTCACATAATACTTTATGTCCTATTTGACATTCTTAAGCTTAATTGATTCCCAGGGTATATAAGAGGCCATTTCATGTCACAAGCAGCACTGCACATGCAAAGGCCTAGAGTGGTTTCCTGCTTACATTCAAGCCGTAGCACAACTCAGAAGTTGTCAGCTCTCACATAATGCCTAAAACAAAAGAATTATGTGAAGCCACAAAGGCAGCCATCTTGGCACTGCTGGAAATTGGCATGAGTGAGAGACAGGTAGCGAAAAAACTGAAGATCTCCAAGACAGCCGCTCATTACAACAAAAAAAACCAAGCTGAACATGGCACTACCAAATTGCTACCTGGCCGTGGCAGGAAACGTCTTTCTACCCCACGAGATGACCGTGCACTCATCCGTTCCTGTGTCAGGAATCGCGCCAGACCTCCAGGGACCTTAAAAATGAGTGGGCACTGTCGAGAAATGTGACTTGTTCAGCAAGGACAGTTCGAAACCGACTTGTTGAAGCTGGTTTGAAGTCACACAGAGCACGCAAGAAGCCCTTCATCAATGAAAGGCAGAGGAAGGCCCGGTTACTCTTTGCTCGAGACCACAAGGATTGGACTGTTGATGATTGGGCTAAGGTTCTCTTCAGTGATGAATCCAATTTTGAATTGATGCCCACTCCAGCCAACTTACTGGTTAGGAGGAAGCCTGGAGAAGCTTACAACCCAGACTGTCTTGCCCCTACAGTAAAACATGGGGGTGGATCAGTCATGATCTGGGGTTGTTTCAGTCTGAGTGGAACAGGGCAAATGCAATTGTGTGAAGGCCGAATGAACCAGGTCATGTACAGGACTACCCTTGAAAACAGTCTTCTTCCATCAGCTGGAAAACTCTTTCCTGCCTCGAATGACTGGATTTTCCAACAAGACAATGCCCCTTGCCACACGGCAAGGTCAGTTAAAGCCTGGATGGAGAACCACAACATTGGCACCATGCCTTAGCCTGCTCAATCACCAGATCTTAATCCAATTGAAAACCTGTGGAAAATCATCAAACTCAAAATGGAGAACCACAAGCCCAAAAACAAAGAAAATTTGTTTGAATTTGTCCAACAGGAATGGGCTGCTGTGACAGCAGGACAATGTCAGAAGCTGGTGGAGAGCATGCCAAGACGCATGGCTGCAGTCATCAAAAACAATGGTTATGCAATCAAGTATTAACTCTTGTGTGTATCATGTGTTTAAAGCAAACAGAAAAGAAAACATGGAATGCTTAAAAGTAGTGTTTTTGGCGGTACAATGCCATAGCTATTGATGTAAGAATTTAAGTAATTTTGGTTATTATCAAGAAAACCATGGAAAATGAATAGTTCTTAGTTCTTAAATTAAACTCTCATGAGCTATTTTTGTTGTTATCATTATAATTGTCCAAACAAATGTACCTTTAGTTGAGCCAGGCATTAAAATTAACAAGAAATTGAAGAAAACAAGGGTGCTCTAATAATTTTTTCCATGACTGTATAGCTCCTGTTTCCTTTCAGGCCTCTTTTTGATCTTTTTTTTATAGACCCATAAACCTTATTACCACCCAGAAGGTCATGTGAATGCCGGCATTTCTCTGTTTGACTGTGAGCCAAATAACCCCAAAGAGGGGATAAAGGTCATAGTTCAAGGAAGCAGTGGCAGGACTTTGGTGGAGATCAAAGTTTAGATGCAGATCCAGGAATGTCTTGAAGGGTTTGTTAACATCTGGAGAAAGGACAGTTTTCACTGATGACTTGGTTCAGAATGTCAGACATAGAAGGTCGTGCTCTGTAAACACTTCTGGTTTAACGTTAAATGAATCAGGTCCTAATTCATTTTAAGTTACATTTTTCCACATCAACTTGATGAGAATGTGCAGGGAAATTAATCTTTAAGCAAGTTCTTGGTGACACTTAGGCCACTGTTATCTGTTTTTCCGGTTTCTTATATATATATTTTTTATTTCAACCTCCCACCACCTTAATTGGAAGACAAATTATCTTAAATCTGAGTTAAATGGATCGTGTCCTAAAGCTAAACAATTCAGATTTTACTCTAAAGATTTCTCAAGTACATCCTGAAGGAACCTTCAGGTTGCAGTCATAGTAACATAACACTTCGTCATATTACAGCTAACCTAACTGTTCAGTTAATAATGGTCAATATTGCTCTATTGTTGTAATAAAAGAATTTCCACAACATCCAGTATATCTGAGCACTTTTCCTGTCCGTGAAGTACTGGTGTTGTTCAGCTCTGACTCCAGCTCTCAGTAAAGGAAACTCTTGGCCACAGCACATGGCTGCTCTGTAGTGGCTCTGCTTGGTAACTACACTATATTACCAAAAGTATTCACCCACCCATCTAAATAATCAGAATCAGGTGTTCCAGTCTCTCCACATGTGTATAAAATCATCACCTAGGCATGCAGACTGCTTTAACAAACATTAGTGAAAGAATGGGTCGCTCTCAGGAGCTCAGTGAATTCCAGCGTGGAACTGTGATAGGATACCACCTGAGCAACAAATCCAGTCGTGACATTTCCTCACTCCTAAATATTCCACAGTCAACTGTCAGCTGGATTATAAGAACGTGGAAGTGTTTGGGAACCACAGCAACTCAGCCACCAAGTGGTAGGCCACGTAAACTGATGGAGCGGGGTCAGCGGATGCTGAGGCGCATAGTGAGAAGAGGTCGCCAACTTTCTGCAGAGTCAATCGCTACAGACCTCCAAACTTCATGTGGCCTTCAGATTAGCTCAAGAACAGTGCAGAGAGCTTCATGGATGGGTTTCCATGGCTGAGCAGCTGCATCCAAGCCTCACATCACCAAGTGCAATGCAAAGCGTGGAGGCAGTGGTGTAAAGCATGCCGCCACTGGACTCTAGAGCAGTGGAGACGCGTTCTCTGGAGTGACCAATCACGCTTCTCCATCTGACAATCTGATGGACCAGTCTGGGTTTGGAGGTTGCCAGGAGAACAATACTTGTGGGACTGCATTGTGCCAAGTGTAAAGTTTGGTGGAGGGGGGATTATGGTGTGGGGGTGTTTTTCAGGAGCTGGGCTTGGCCCCTTAGTTCCAGTCAAAGGAACTCTGAATGTTTCAGCACACCAAGACATTTTGGACAATTCCATGCTCCAACTTTGTGGGAACAGTTTGGAGCTGTCCCCTTCCTCTTCCAACATGACTGTGCACCAGAGCACAAAGCAGGTTCATAAAGACATGGAGGACAGAGTCTGGTGTGGATCAACTTGACTGGCCTGCACAGAGTCCTGACCTCAACCAGACAGAACACCTTTGGGATGAATTAGAGCAGAGACTGAGAGCCAGGCCTTCTCGTCCAACATCAAAGTGTGACCTCACAAATGCTCCTCAAAAATTCCCATAAACACTCCTAAACCTTGTGGACAGCGCGACTGTGAGTCACCATGAGTCCTGTATGGCTCTAATGCAGCCTGAAGATCGCTGTGATCTCTGTCCCTCCTGCTTGGGCCTCGGGCATTGAGGGAAGCTCTGTCTTAAGATCCCAGCATGAACTGCAGCAGCATGCCAAGTGCTGTAATGGCTGCTAGACTTGCAGAGGTAGAGCAACTTTGTGGTGGTAATATTTCATCAGGACGTTAATCTGAGTCTTAACGTCTTGCTTTAGCAGCAAGAGATGCCCCATTGAAGAAAGAGTGAGGGAGTCACACCTTTCTTCAGGGGTCTACCATCTGGCAACCAAGCTCTTGCAGCAATGCAAGATGCGGTAAGTATGGGTTTGGGCACATGTCAGCTATTGAGCCAGACATTGCGGCCCTTATCGTGCCACCTGATGAAGCCCTGAGGCAGGATGCAAAGTGTCCCCGTCCTCAGACAGTGACAGATGATCTTCTGTCCACGGTTATGATGCTGCTTGCATGGTGCGTACAGGGAACTCCATGTCTCACCTGATGTTTGCCCTTTCAGCCTCCCTACATGATGCATCACTTGATGAATCGCTGCACAGTCTCAGTGAATCATCTTTGCTCTGATAAGAGAGTTAGGACGAGTTATGTCCACAATCATCCAGGGTTGGCCCAGTCTCCCCTCACAGAGACAAGTAGAAAGATGCTACCAGTGTCCCTGTGGACCCCGGTGAAATATTCGGATTGGCTACTCTAGAGGCTCTAGGGTGGACCATCCAAGCTGGCCAGACCAGGCAACAGCCTTCTGGGCTGATTAGGAGCATGCCTCATCAGCACAGGCTTGGGAGTGCTCGAGCCCCCCCTGAGTGCTGTTCTCAGTCCTGGACTAACAACAGTGGTCCTCAAGGGCTTCAGCGCTAAGCACAGCGCCCCAGTCCTCAGTATGCTCAAACCGTTATGAGCACCTGATCGCTTACCACTTAAGCACACTCGGGCCCCCTGCATGCACCATTGCCCCAACTGACCTCCTACGGGTCAGGGGGCTAGGATTGAGGCTTTGGGGCCGCTCATCTACTGTTTGCCCCCCCAGGAGCAGCTCAGTCTCTGGACTGCTTCAACACCAGACCCTTGGGTGACTCCACCTTAACCCAAGGTTACAGACTAGGGCTGAAAGATTTATCGTTTTCGGATCGAAATCGCAATTTTAGACAGTGCAATTTTGTGATCGCCAAAGCAGCAATTTTTTGCAGCGCTCCTGACTGACTCAGGATCTGTTGTCAAGTATTATACACATACTGTGTAACAAATTTGTAGACAATCTATATGTTAAAAGTGCTGGTAAGCAGGTCAACAACACAAAGCCTCTGTTTAGTAGTAGAAATTGTTGAAGTAGTAGTAGTAGTAGCAGAAATTAATGAAAACAGATTATTTATCATCACTATTGAAGGTGAATAATGTGCTAAGTGTTTTTCATCATTTAATTACTTACTGTTGTCTGTACTGTAAACAAAGTGAATTTTGCACTGAAGTTTGATTTGAAAAAAAATTGTGAATTGCAATATCTGCCAGAAAAATCGAAATTACATCTCTTCCTAAAATCGTTCAGCCCTACATGTGAATATCCCAAAGCTTGATTTGAAGAAAATTGTGAATCGAATTGAAATTGCAATATCTGCCAGAAAAATCGCAATTCAATCTTTTCCTAAAATCGTTCAGCCCTATTACAGACTACAGTTTCGACACTGGCCTGCAGTCTCCAGTCGGGTCAAAATGACCATCATAACCATGGCAAAAGCACCAGCCCTGGAGCAGGAACTTTCTGCCCTCCTGGTCCAGAGTGCCATTGAGTCTGTAGAGCCCTTGGGGGGAACTACTCAACATCTTTTATTGCGGAAAAAAAAGGACTGCAGACCGCTCCCTATCCTCCATCTGCAGGCCTCAAGCTCTTGAAGGTCATGCCCTTCCACATGGTAGGCATAGCAGAGGTGCTGTGTGCGATGGAAAAGGTGGAACGGTTACGTTTGTAGACCTGTAAGATGCATGTACCGATATTTTCTCCCCATAAATGGCTTCTTCAGTTTGCCTTTTGGAACCATCTTTTTCAGTTCTGGGTTCTACCACTTGGTTTCTCCCTGTCACCATGAGTGTTAACCAGGTGTGTGGCAGCGGCATATCTCCCCTGCAATCCAGTGCCATAAAGGTCCTGCCCCATTTAGACGACTGGTAGGTGTGTGCACTGTCCCAGTCTCAGGTAATCAAAGACACAACAACTCTTCCGTCTCATGTTGATCACTCACGCCTCTGGTATAAAATAAATAAACTGTCTTACTCCAGCTGTCAGCCACTTATTCCACTTCTCTACCCTGAGGGTATATGTGGCCGCTATTTCCTCACGACACAGTTTAATTGACAATAACACAGTTGGTAACTAAAGATTGGTGACCCTTTTTTTTCCTTAAAGGGGCTTTGAGGCCTCGTCCTGTGCGAGCCCAAAGCGTACTGGCTTGGGCCCTGCCCCTCTTCTGGATCATCTCTGTCTGTCTCCATTTGAGCCCTTAGTAGCTGCACAGCCAGAGTGGTTAGTTTCCTTTCCTCCTGACCATCACCACAGCAAAGCCTGTTGGGGAACTCCACGCTCTGCCTGTAGCTCCTGAGTGTCTAAGATGGGCACCAAAAGACTTCAGGGTCCCCTTTTGGCCAAATGCAGCATTGCTGCCTAAGGTCATGTTGAATGCGAGTCTGGACCAGCCAATACAGCAGGCACATTTGACCCTCCATCTGATGTAGGCATCTGAAATGCCTACAGGCCTAACCCGCCCCACCTGGCCTTGCTGTGGGTGTTTCCCGGAGCCTCATAGGATTGGCTCGCAGCTCCCCCATTGGGGAGGGGCCTGGTCCTGGGGGATTTGGTTCCCGGGGGCATGGGGGCTTCTGGCCTGTCGTGGAGGGGCTTGGGCGGCTTGGGGCCGGGTGGATGGGTGGTTGGGGAGGACGGGTGCTGTCTGCAGGGGGCTGCCACCCTGGACCCCTGGGTGCTGTCCTTGGTGCCGTTGGGGAGGCGGGTCTGTGCCCCCTTGGGTCCTAGGACAGTCCATGGGCCCGGTAGCTGTTGGGAACGTGTAGTGGGTCTCAGGTGCCCTGGGGACTCCATCTCTTATCCCTGTGGGCCCACCCCCCCTTCAGCTCACATCAGGGGTTAAATAATGTTTGATTTGATGGAGTAGCCTACAGGGAGGAATGGTGATGGTCACTCTAGCAGTGAATCATATTCACATATCTCTGACTGCTAGAAAAAAAACACAATGTGTTTGGTGACGCTGTCACCAAACACATTGTGTTTGGTGACAGCGTGACTTTCCTGACAGCAGGAAAGATAATGCAGACAAGGGGAAAGAGAGAGAGAAAAAAAAGGAAATGCCTACAGGTGGCCGCTGCTGTGTCCATCAGGTGCCCTGAGAGCATATGAGCAGCAGCAGGTATGCGTAGATCTGTCCATTATTTGTGTGTTATAGTGGCCCAAGAAAGGGCTAACTGTCTCTAAACAGTGGTTGTCTCACTGGATTGTGGAGGTGATCAACCATACCCACACCGTGGCTGGGCGCAAGCTATCTGCACGCCATGAACAGCCCTTGGGTGTTCCCCTGGAGGCAGTCTGTGCTGCAGCTCTTCCATGTCCATGACCTCCTGCACAGCCTCTGGGTGTTCTCTGTGAGAAAGGATCAATCCTTTATGACCCATATCCTCTCTGTGTCAGTGAGGTCCTAACCTAACCTAATTACCCCTCAGACTTTTGGCAGACATCGTTCGAAGGCTGAGGCGGGATTGTCTTGGTCTCAAGTCCATTCAACCTTCTGTTTAAGAGTTACTCACATTTCCATTTCTCTAACTAAATATATGAAGACAAACAATGGCTGAAAAGGGTCCTCTGGACGGACCAGGCCAACTCTGCATTTTTATTTCCATTAGTTTAACAAAGTCCAAATCAAACAAAAATGACTCAAACAATTCAACATATTCATATTTAATAGGAAATCAGTGTAATGACTTTTTTTATCCAGAACTTTCCAAACCAGAAGCCCATGTCAAACCGCTGTCATCATGTCTACGATTTCATTATGGTAAGAACTTCTTTTCCTTACTTATCATTCATCTTTTCTCCAATTCATTTCTTTAATAATTAAAACATGAATTAATCTGCTGGTGGTCCGTTGGCTGTCCTTCTTCCAGTGGCACAAGAGGCTGATGGCCAAAAACTTCAACCACCATCTGAAACAAGAAAAACAAATATAAGTAAAGATTTTTACAGTAAAAATTAAAATATGAAATTAAATAAGAAAAGCGGTCTGACCTGCTCTCCTGTCAGCAGCTCGTCTCTGCTCATCATGAATAACTGTCGGTACAGTTCATATTTCTGAAACAAACTCAGAACACAATGACACACTTCATTTTATTATTATTTCTTTCATGCCGGTTCATAAAGATTTGTCTGCTCAGCCTCCTCTTCATTATTAACATTAGTTTTCATTACAACAAAGTAAGTAATAATTTAAGTGAGATCACAGTTTTACAGTAATTGTACTTACAGTTACTAATAATTAAGATAAGAACACATAAAGAGGAATAAATTCATTATTGATTCCTATTTACAGTTCATATTTATTGAAAATAATTGTTCATATAAATACCTGTCATAAAGGTGAGACGATTTGTTGGTTAATCATACATTACTTATCTTGACAAACAACCATAATTCATTTTAATCTACCTCATTATTCATGTGCGTTCAAATATATTAATTATGCTTCATATTAACAGTAAATATTTAAAATAACACATGAATCTAAAATTAAAATCTCGTGTGCAGCAACAGCATGAACATCTCAGCTTTAAGCATTGTGTTATTTTTCAGGTGAAACAAATAATCTGATTTTTGGTGATTTTTGTTGTTACCAGGTGAAGGTGAAATCTCGTAGATGCAGTATGTCACAAAAGTGAGTCTCCCCCTCACATATCTGCAAATATTTTATCATATCTTTTTATGGGACATCACTTTGACACAGTGAACAGCAGTTAGTTTACAGCTTGTGTAACAGTGTAAATTTACTGTCCCTCAAAATAACTCAACACATTTGTATCTGAACTGCTGGAGACTAAAGTGAGCGCACCCCAAAGTGAAAGAGTCCAAACTGGGCCAGAGTGTCAATATTCTCTGTGGTCACCATTATTTTTATTTTCAGCTCTGCATTAACCCTCTTGGGTTTAGAGTTCACCAGAGCTTCACATTTACCACAGGAATCCTTCTCCACCCCCATCAGCCAACCAATCAATCAATCAGCCAACCAATCAATCAATCAATCAATCAATCAACCAATCAGCCAACCAATCAATCAATCAATCAGCCAACCAATCAATCAATCAATCAATCAATCAATCAATCAATCAATCAATCAATCAACCAACCAATCAATCAATCAATCCATCCAATAAATCAACCAATCAATCATTATCTTTATTTGTATAGTGCCAGTTCCAACATTAGCTCAAAGAGTAATTCTGGAGCCCTTTTTGTTCCCACCAAAGTCAAGGTCAAACCTACGCCCTTATCGGAGTCATGTCTTTTTTTTGGCCAATCAGGTAGCCAGCTGACTGAGGAACAGGAAGCAGGATGATAAAGACGAGCAGGGCCGACCTGAAGCAGAAGTTTGGTGGACCTCAGAGATGGTAACCTGACAAGCCAAATGGACAGCTCCATATATCTGCCACAGAAATGTTTCACTAGTCCTCAGGCAGGTCTGTCAGCACTTGGACCAGCTCACATGTCTTCTTTTTCCAGTTCAGGACTGTTCCTTTAAAAATAGTCCAGGACCACCGTCACTCCCTCCTCTCATGTGTGCTCCTCCACGTTATGTTTTCTGGCCGTTTCTTGTTTTTTGTTGGCCCAGGTCTGATCAGGTTTCTGTCCTGGAGGACTAGAATCCAGATCAGAGCTCACCACACTCAGGACGGTCCAGTCTGTCCAGTGTCTGGTTTTACTTTCATGTGTGGGCTCTAACAGGTAAAACACGTCCTCAGATTTAGAAGATCCTGATGTGTGGACTCGCAGAAGATGAGGACAGAACTTTTTTAATCTGTCGCAGACAGTCTAAATTCACAGAGCTGTTTGCTCATGTCTGTTTCTGTATCCTGTATATAAGATGGATTCTTAACTATTTCATTATTTATGTATCCTCTCTCTGCTTTACCTCCACCTTCAATCATTTATGTTTATTTATCTTTACTTTCATACTGATATCAACTTTATGGAGCTGTGTCTGATCAGCATGTGGCTGTTTTAGTTTCCTGATGTTTTCACTTTTACATGAAATTTGCTCATGCCTGTTCAAACCAAAGGACCTCTTTCACAATACATGTAATTTTACCCACAGCCCAATTTTTTGTTTATTGTGTGGTATTTACAGTACACCCAGAAACTCCCAAGAATATAACTTTAGAAAATCCAAAAGTCATCCAGGGCCTGTACTATGACCTATTTTATGATCATTGCCATAGGTGTGAGCCAGGGTGCACACTTTACCCCAAAACTTACTGAAACACAAATAATAAATCATCAAATTGGGTCAAATCACCTTCACTGAAGTCTGGTGCATCTTTTGAAATCAAATGTAAAGCTAAGTATTACAATTGAAAGAAGTTATTGAATTTTAACTGGAAAAAAAATAGTTTTTTTTATGATTTTTTCAACAAATTCAATTCTTTAGAGATGTGTCTGACCAACTTACAGTTGCTGTACAACTACAGTACTTACAAATTATTTGGCCACATATATATTCTCAAAGTGGGAAAAAAATCATCAAATTCTGGGACTGGTAAAGTTGTTCAATTAACAGGTTGGGTTACTGTGGAAGAATCAGGATACTGTTCCATGTCTTGTATTATATCAAGGGTAATGTTTTATTTCATGCAATTTGCAGCAAATGGATGTTAACTTCAATTTAGTATCGTGCATTCAATTGAATTATATATTTTTTCATATATTCTATATATGAAGTATATATATTATATGTATTCTACATGAAGTATCCAAACATGAGACATCACCCAAACTGAAGTTTGAAACCTTGTCAAATTCTGACTGCCATGCATGGACTGGCTGGACATTGGTGCAATTTCAGAACATGTATGACATGTGTGAATCTGATCTTGTTTCAGGTTCAAGTGATAGTTCCAGAGCAATAGATTTGCTTCTTTACTTTTGGGCAAAACTGAAAACAAACCTTTCATGGAATCAAATGACCATGCTTACTAATCTTTCCCAAGCTACACTGTCAAGATATTTTCATACAATTGCAGATATTTTGAACACAATAGTTGTTCCCAAATACCTTGGCACAAATCATATTTCACGCCACGATGCCATAACTCACAACACTGTCTTTACTAAAGCTTTTTATGGTGACCAGGTCACTCTTATCTTAGATGGTACATATATCTACCTCAACAATTGCAGTGATCATCAGTTTCAAAGGGCATCTTACGGAGGACAGAAAAAACGAAATTACCTAAAATTCATGTCAGTTGTACTGCCTGATGGATATGTTTTAGACACTATTGGCCCCTACCATGGTAACGTAAATGATGCAACAATAACTCGGCTCATCATGGAAAAAATTGAAATATTGAAATCTTGGTTAGAAGCAAATGACAATATGATTGTAGATCGCTGTTTCAGGGATGCCTTAGATCTTCTTGCTAAGTTGGGGTATGATGCTAGAATGCCGTCATTTTTACCAACTGGTAAATCCCAATTGGATTCCTCAACAGCCAATAGTGATCGTTGCTGTACCAAAACAAGATGGATAGTAGAGTCCTACCACGGGCGTTTAAAGAAGTGGATGTTGTTTAAGGAACAAATTACCTCAAATGATTTCATTGAGGTCATTGGCAAATTAGTGCGCATAGTAACTGCATGTCTCAGTGCCTTCAGAGGACCAATATATGTTTCAGATCCAGATCGAGAGGAACAAGATACTAAGATGGCTCAGCGTATGCTTTCACTTTTAAAAAAAGACAATGTTTTGGCAAAACGAGTTGCAGAAGACCCAAATATGTCACGTAGAGCTCGTAGTGAATGGCAGAAGCTTGAAGCATCTGATATCTCATTCCCTCATGTGGATCTGGAATACCTTGAGACCATAACATGTGGTACATACCAAATCAAACAGTCCCCTGGCTACATTGCTGAGCATCAAAAAAATGATGGTGACTATGAGATTTGGGTTTACCAGCATGATGCTGATCTCATTAGGGGACAGATTCATTCTCGTCACAGATCTCAAATAAAATAAAATGTTTGGATTCAATTTGACAAGAATGCATCAGATGATCCTGTGAAGGCATATTATTGTCTCTGTCCTGCTGGAAAGAGAACCTCTGGCATGTGTGCACATGTTGCATCTGTAATCTATTATTTGGGATATTATAAACATTTTCAAAATCAGAAACCCCTCCAACCATACACAAGCAAATTCAAAGACTCCATTCTATGAAATAACCAGCCAATCATACATCTTGTGAATTTCTCAGATCCCCTTTCCCTCACTATAGTTCCAGTCTACAAATTAAAATTGTCCAAGCCGTTGCTATGCAAAAAGACACGAAGGCCATAAAACAGATTACATGTATATATAAGTACTAGAAACAGAAATTGACAGAAGTAATGTTTATGTATTGCTGTCATTGTAGATATATACAATCTGATTACAACAATCCAAAACTGCATCGGTTTTTACTTGTATCATTGGCTCATTATTATCTCATCACAAAGGCATAATATACAGGCCCTTTGTGGCTGTTCAATATTAAAATGAATAACATTTCATGTGAAATGTTTGTTTTGAATCTAGCATTCAAATTCTAAAAGAAATCATACTTAAAGGATGAATTCTGAACAAATCTTTAAAGGTTCCCTGATATACAAGACATGGAACAGTATCCTGATTCTTCCACAGTAACCCAACCTGTTAATTGAACAACTTTACCGGTCTCAGAATTTGATGATTATTTTCCCACTTTGAGAATATATATGTGGCCAAATAATTTCTAAGTATTTTAGTTGTACAGCAACTGTAAGTTGGTCAGACACATCTCTAAAGAATTGAATTTGTTGAAAAAAATCATAAAAAAAACTCTTTT
>JAZDUH010000386.1:12382500-12420000 GCA_036419115.1 Scarus forsteni
GACCAATCTAAAGCACGCCAGTTGACATTGGAATCCTCACTGACCATGGTATAAAAGGTGATAATGGACACCTAGAACAGAAGTTCCGGTCAAATAGCCTGATGGTTCTAAATGACTGCGCTGGATCAAATGAAAGTTACGAATGTAACTACGGTTCTATGAATCCTGGATGACCGCCAGAGGCGGTGCTTTAAGCACTGGATATCTCCGTCTCGCGCATGCCCAGGTCGAGTACGTATACCAACAACGTCACATGTGACCCACGCATGACCCCCGGAAGCTATGAGTTCCGGTGTCATCGGAGGAAATGTCCCTCTTGAATCTTCTTGCGAAACCACAAGGATTCTGAGTGACTGAATGCTCTGGCGGTCATCCAGGATTCATAGAACCGTAGTTACATTCGTAACTTTCGTTCTATTTCATCCCTACTGAACGCCAGAGGCGGTGCTTTAAGCACTGGATGACTCATACCAACAGAGTCACTTAGAATCCCAACTCACTTCAACAGCTGGGAGCAGAACATGCCGGGGCCAGGACTGCACTCATCAGAGGGGAGGCAGCAACATTCACCCTGTAGAACCTTGAAAAGGTGCTAGGTGAAGCCCAAGAGGCAGCAGCACAAATAGCATCAAGGGGCACCCCCTTCAGTGCAGCCCATGATGCAGACACGCCCCTAGTAGAGTGACGTCGCACCCCAGCTGGTGGGGGGTGGTTAGTAGACTTATAGGCATGTGCAATGGTGTCAACAATCCAGTGGGACAGTCTCTGCTTGGAGAGAGCGCGCCCCTTCCTAGGACCAGCAAAGCAAACAAAAAGTTGATCACACTGTCGCATACCCGCAGTGGCATCAATATAAGCCTCCAATGCCCCCACCGGGCATAGGAGCTGCGACCCACTCTCCTCCGGTGGGGGCACAAACCGGGCCAGCTGAACAGGCTGATTTATATACGATGGGGACAAAATCTTAGGGAGGAACATCACGTTCGGCCACAATGAAACCCCAGAGCCATCAGCGTTCCAACGTAAACATGAGCTGCTGACAGACAGGGCATGTAACTCACCTACACGCTTTGCAGAGACAATAGCAAGAAGGAAAGCAGCTTTAAATGACAGCCATTTAAGTCCAGCCAAGGCAAGGGGCTCAAAGGGATGCCGGCACAGAGCATCCAGCACTAAGGGTAAATCCCATGTTGGTGCACTCCTGATTCTTAGAGGGTGTGACCTAAGGGCTCCCCTAAGGAAGAGGGAGACAAGTCTGTGTGAGCCTACAGTGCCATTGTCCACCAAGACATGGCGACTGGAAATTGCAGCTACATACACCTTAAGTGTGGAATGGGAACGCCCACCATCCAGCAGGTACTGCAGAAACTCCAAGACCATTGCAATTGGGCAGTGGACCGGGTCTAAGTGTTTTCCCGCACACCACTCCGCAAACAGTTTCCATCTATTGGCATACTGAACCCGAGTAGACGGTGCTCTCGCATTCAGAATGGTTCCCCTTACTGGCTCAGTGCATTCACCTAAGAGTGGTTCGGGCCCTGCAGGGGCCATACACACAGATTGAGGCGGCTGGGGTTCGGGTGCCATATCTGACCCCCCAGCTGAGAAAGAAGGTCCTTCCTGTCTGGGAGACGCCATGGTGAGCTGCGGCACAGCCTGCGCAGCAGAGGGAACCAAATCCTCCCTGGCCAGAAGGGGGCCACCAGTAGAAGCCTGTGGCCCTGCTGGAGGACCCTGTGCAGAGTCGGCAGGATCAGGGGCAGAGGGGGAAAAGCATAGAGCTGGACCAGGGGCCAGTCGTGCGCCAGAGCATCCTGGCCTAGAGGGCTGGATGACTCCATCCAGGAGAACCAGAGGTGACAATGGGTCGACTCCTCTGAGGCAAAGAGATCCACCTCTGCTTTCCCAAATAGGGCCCAAATCTGGCTCACCACATCTGGGTGAAGTCGCCACTCCCCCGATGGGGGTGTGTGCTGGGAGAGGAAATCTGCAACCACATTCCATTCCCCTGGCAGATACATTGCCCGCAGACTGCACAGGCGGGGAACCGCCCATGTCAACAGATTCCTGGCTTCCTGTAGCAGCTGCGCCGATCTGGTGCCTCCTTGGTGGTTGATGTAGGCCACTGTTGACATGTTGTCTGATCGGATGAGCACATGCCTCCCTTGCAGGAAAGGCATAAAATGCTCGAGTGCCAGACGCACTGCACGCAACTCCAGCACATTGATGTGCCTTACGCTGTACTGCACAGACCACTGACCCTGAGCTGTCCTCATCTGCCAGGTCGCGCCCCATCCGATGGGACACGCATCCACTGTCACAGTCTCTCTTCGTGATGGGATAGAACCCATGGGCACACCCACCACTAAGAACGGCCTCTCTTTCCATGGGGACAGAGTTGGGATACACTGCTGCGTCACCCTGACCAGTCTGTGCTTGTGGCGCCTGGCATCTAAACAGAGACTGCGCACCCATCTCTGCAAAGGCCGCAGGGCAAGCAAGCCCAGAGGAATCACTGGGACTGCTGCTGTCAGTCTGCCTACAAGCCGTAAGAACTCGACATAAGGCAACATCTTGCCCCTTCTGAAGAGGGACAGAGAGTTCATGATGCTGTCCACACGCTGAGGCGACAGCCGGGCCTGCATGCACCTCGAGTCCAAATCCAGCCCCAGATAAGTTACCATTTGGGAAGGGACCAGACGGCTCTTCCCCACGTTTACTGCCAGTCCTAACTGGGCCACATGGGTCAGAAGACGGGCTGTATCCTGAACTGCCTGAGACCGGGACGGTGCACAAACCCTCCAGTCGTCGAGATAGGGCAGGACCTTTATGCCCTCCGACTGCAGAGGTGCCAGAGCAGCCGCCACACACCTGGTGAAAACCCTCGGAGAGAGGACAGACCAAAAGGGAGTACCTTGAATTGAAAGTGCTGCCCTTGGAACGCAAACCGCAGGAATTGCCCGTGATGTGGCACAATGGGAACATGGAAATAGGCATCTTTGAGGTCTATCAATGTGAACCACTCCTGGTGACTTACCACACGCAACACCTCGGCTGTGGTCAACATATGGAACGGCAGGGTCTTCAGGAACTTGTTGAGACCTCGGAGATCCAAGATCGGGCGGAACCCCCCATCCTTCTTTGGTACAAGGAAGTAAGTGGAATAGAACCCTCCCGGCTGCAGCTGAGGGTCTACTGGCTCGATGGCACCTTTGACCAGGAGGGTGGACAACTCCTGGCTTAGCGCCAGAGCTTTTGCCTGGTCCTTTATAATGGTGACCTTGACCCGGCCAAAGGCCAGGGGCCGGCGTCGGAACTGTAGAGTGTACCCCCGGGTAAGGGTGGCAACCACCCAGGGGTCCGGCGTGCATGCAGCCCAGTAATTGAGCTGCTGCCGGGTAAAACAGCCGACTGCCGGCCCTGAAAAGTCAGTATCTGCGACCCCGCCCCCCAGATGTCCTGGGGGGACGGGGGGCAGACATGGTACCCCTAAGCTGCCTTGGGGGCGGCCCACTGGGGGCACGAAAGTCACGTGTGGACCCTTGAACAGGCTGCCGAGGCCGTTGGGGTCCGCTGGAGGAAGATGATGGCCGTACTTGGCGCCGAAGAGTTGAAGAAGCAACCCTGGCCCTTTGGGTAGGCACAGCCCTCTGAAGGCTAGCCAACTGCTCACGCGTTTGCCCAGCTTGAGCAGTACGCTGTAAGGCCTCCAATGCAGCAGTGCCAAAGAGCTCCCCCGGTTCTACCGGCACTGAGCGGAGAACTCTTCTACACATGTCAGTCAGGGGTGACTGCGCAAGCCACACCTGCTGACGAGCTTGGACCAGAGTGGACATCAAGCGCCCCAACTCTCTAGTCATGAGGGCAAAGGCCTGCAAGGCAATGTCATTGAAGCCCAACACAGACGCATCAACAGGTGCCTGCTGTAAGGAGGAGGAGAGGGCAAGCATAAGATGAGAAAGGGTATTCCCAATACGGCCCATGCGGGCCCCTGCATCATATGCCTTCGTCAGGAGCTCATCTGTGACCCTGCACTGAGGTCTCGGACACCTGGCATCCGACCTAAGGGTCTCATCAGGAGACACAATCAGGGATGCAATGGCAGGCTCCACGGCAGGCATACGACCCAAGCCATGCTTATCCGCATCCTGCATAGATGAAAGAGCCCGGCTGTCAGTAGTTGAGTGGGAGAAGGTCTTAGAGTCTCTCCAACAGGCATGGAACTCCCTAATATAGTCCTCTGATGGAGGAACAGCAAAAGTTGTTTGGACTGGCTGACGTCTGAAAAACGCACTAACTGGCACCTGGCCTGCTTGTGGAACGTCTAGCTGCAGGTGAGCCAGGGCCCCACGAATGACACTCCCTACAGACGTATCCTCTGACCCCCGAGAAGAGCCTCGGGTTGAAGGATGAGAAGGGGATCTGGAGGCTGACGGGGATAACCTTCCCATATAATCCCCAAAGTGTGTGGTGGAAGCCGCAATAGAAATAGCATCCTCCTCAGCTTCCACACCCTGCAACTTGGGCTCTGGCATAGCAGATTTAGGCTGAAGGGCCAGCAGAAGCTCCTTCATCTGACCCAATTCGGCTGACAATAGGTCCACCTTGGTGGTAAGGGCACTGCTCTTAGACCTCTTTCTCGTCGGGGCACCTGCAGCCTCGGCGGCCACACGTTTGGGTCTATCCGGTTGACCTAGCGGAATCTGATCCAGGGAGGGACTGTCCATGCCACCTGACAGACGCTCTACCTTCTGTAGCCTAGCCACTCGTACACCCCAGGGCATACAGCCACAATTCAAGCAGGGGTCTCCTGAGACTCCCGCTTTCAGGTGATCCATGCCCAGGCACATGGGGCAACGGTCATGACCATCCTCCATCTCCAGAGGGGCCATACAATCAACACACGAATGAGACATGAGTAGTGAGCAATAGGAAACAACGTGCGCCGGGAGAGGAAGCGAGAGCACTGTCGTCACCGGAGAACTATTGTAACCTAGCGAGTTGGAACCACGTCAAGAACGAGCCAACAGACCACTGACGGTTTGAGCAAGAGCACTGCTACCGACAGCGTTGCACACAGGATTAATGGAGCGGAGCGTGAGCACTGCAGCCAATCAACAAAAGAGGCGTAGGCATGAGCACCGTAGCCATTATCATTAACAGAAAATACCTACAGCACAGGCTGTGGAAATAACGATACTAGTCTCTAGCAGAGAAAAGCCATGTACAATTACATGCAACCACGGACCGGGAGCTGTAACAATAACTACGGGCAACGTGGAGCACTGCTACCATTCAGGGACAAAACTTAAAACAACGGCATCCGCCGTGATAACACTCACTGAAATAATAGCTCAGACACGCACACTGCTGTCGAGAGCGCTAACAGAAAACACCGGCACTAGCCGTGGAAAAAACAGTCGGAACGGGGCGTGGGAGCCCACCATAAACAAAGAACGCAGAGTCAAAGACTTCACGAACAGGTGGATAACGGCGTGAGCGGGAACACTGCAGCCGACAATATCCAGATACGAGCAACAAACAGCTGACTCGGGCGAGAGCCCGCAGACGAGTGTTCGCTTACCTCGCAGTCCGGGTGGATTAAAGAGGAAAATTCTCACAAACCAGCTTGTCACAGCCTCTCGAAGGACGATCATCAATCGTGGCTCCGACCAAATGGTGCGAGGCTGCCAGCGACAAACAAATCCACGTACGTCAACGTGCGAGCGAGAAGATGAAAAGGGACATTTCCTCGATGACACCGGAACTTATAGCTTCCAGGGGTCATGCGGGGGTCACATGTGACGTTGTTGGTATACGTACTCGACCTGCGCATGCGCGAGACGGAGCTATCCAGTGCTTAAAGCACCGCCTCTGGTGGTCAGTAGGGATGAAATAGAACTGTAGTTGTCAATTATAAACATGACACATACTTGGCCATTTCATTAGGAACACTCCATTCCCATTATCATTATAGCTGTTCATGTAGATATTAGCATGATCTCCATCAGTGGCGGTTCTAGACCGATTTCACAGGGGGGGCCAGGCTGGGGCCAAGGGTGTTGTCAGAGGGACATGTTCAACCCCAACAAAAGAGACTGAGAAGTGTTCACCATTCAAAACATTTGGTCTAATTAATTAAAGCAATACAAAATACTAGTAAAAGTATTTCAGTTGCAGGAAAGTTTATTGTATTTTAGTTACATTTTTCAACAATATGTCCAAAGAAATTGTTAAAATAAACAAAATAAGACATTGTTTTTGTCTTCATCAACAAGACAGTGTTCGAACCTTGAACACATTTAATTTAGAACAAAATTTAAAAACAGTAATGGTAACTGTTTCAGTAGCAATGCGGACAATAAAAACAATGAGAGCATCCACCATACCATTTATAAGTCTAATCTAATGGGTCTCAGCACTCCAGTCTATTTCCCTGTAAAGGACTGGTACCAGGCTGTCTTACCAAGCTCCCTGTGGACACTCCCAGCTTTGTATTGACGGGTCTTCTTTACATTTGCTGATATCTGTGGAGGAAGACAAACTGAATTAAAGTAAAAAATATATATATATACTGCAGGGACACACACATGCATGCAAGACAAAAATAAACTTGTGATACAAAGTCACAGTTATTACTACTTAATTTTTAAATCAATACATCTATAAAAGAACACTAAACTAAAAAGTAATAATAGCCTATATAAATTATGATTTCTGGACAGAAAAATTTCACTAGAGAAATCTGAAACAGTGTCAAATTTAACTCGTATTGTACAGTCACCAAATGCAATTACACTATGGAAAACATTTATTTGTGTTAACAATGGGGATTTTTTTGTGGATCAACTTTATGGAAGGGGGAAAGGATGAGTGGTGCAGTCTGGTTATTCTAGTGAGTAAACTCTGACATACTCTGATGGGTGTTTTTGTCCTCTTAGGGCCTCCATACACTGAAGACATGTTTGACACATTTTTACCTGATTTATACACCGTCCACTGAAAACAGCTCTGAGACCCTCTTATGGGCCTCCACCCACAGGTTGAGGACCACTGCAATAGTGGATGGTATTTGAAGCTTAATACTTACAGATTGTTCTTATATCATGGAGAATAAGTGATGCAGGAAGCCTCTGGGTGAATTTATCATTTAGAAAACAGTGCTTCAGTGAAAACAGCAGCTCAGTACTGGACTGATGAACAATATTGAGTTTTGATTCATCAACAGGCCGACTCGTCATTTTTAAATAATTTCTGTTAAGTTAAACAGAGCACACGAGCTATGAAGACACAGTTTGAATCATAAAAACACACTGAGAGACTGACGGTCCCTCACTGTCCCTGCGATGCGCGCCTGTCTGCGTCTTTACGCTCACCTGCACACAGAGGAGCACGTGCACAGACGCTGAGAGAAAGTTCAAGTCACACAACAACGCTATACTTATCTTTGTGCATTTTGTTGTGGTTACAAGATATTTCAGGGCGTTTTCTAATGGGCACCACGTATGCTTCACCCCTGCGTCCCCCAATTGTGCCTATAAATTCAGCGTGAGAAATCGGAGGTATGGCGCGAGAGCGCGTGAGTGTGTATCACAGCCGGTGCGAAAAACTTGGCAGACCACATCAGCCTCTTGCTTTCATCAACCTCCTATGAACTCAAGTTAGTCAACAACATTCCCTGGTCTTACCGTGTAAAAATTAAACAAACAACATAGCTTTACTCACCTTAATTCTCTGTGGTAATTCTTCTTGTATCATTGTGATGAATCTGCCGGCATATTCTCTTTCTCCCGAGAGGTTCTGGCAGTGTAGCACTCTAAGGGGTCTGACTGGAACCCAGAGCCGCATCATTTGTTCCGCCTGTCACAACAGCGGGACACCACAGCGTTTAACGGTTGTATATGCTTGGTGTGGAGGGGGGGGGCACAGGGGGTCCAGGGTCAGTTTTACAGGGGCACTGGCCCCTGTTGGCCCCTCCCCAGAACCGCCACTGATCTCCATATCCATGATCAATACATCTACAGTATCTACTTTTTAATTACCACATAGGCATGAGGTCCCTCTGAAAATGGGATGTCACATCTCAAGAGGCCTTTAACAAATTTATACTTAACAGGGACAAATATGGTAGGGATGACCTTGTTGTCTGGGCATCCATGAGTTCATCACTACCATAAATTCTTATTTTCAGTAAGAATATCTAAGATTATACTTCTATAAAATGATCACCACAACCATTCAGACATGAGGACCCTCCGGAAAACCAGATGTAGCATCTCAAGAGGCTAACCTCTAATAAATCAGACGACAGGTCTATGGTTCATGGATCTGTCCCTAACTTTAGTTCTTACTTTAGTCCACTTGTCTCCTCTTACCTCCCTTCCTTCACCCTCACACCAACACAGCATGGTGTGGATTTGCTGTTCATCATGAGACTGGGATCCACATTCAAGATTTCCTGCTGCTTAACAAAAGGTTTTTTCTTGAGCCATGATGGAGGGATTCATGATTGGCTATATGGATTCATGTTGGGTGTTGGATGGATATATTTGTATATATATATGTATATGTGTATTTTATACATGTAGATATGTATCTATGCATATATGTGTATCCATAAAATGAAGAGCTTAATGCTCTATTGTAAAGTGTCTTGAGATAACACTTGTTGTGAATTGCCGCTATACAAAAAAAGATTGATTGATTGATTGATTGACTGATTGATTGATTGATTGATTGATTGATAGTTGGTAACCATGGCAACGGAAACTCTTAACATCGCCTAGCTCATAGACAGTAGATAAAATGAACGATTTCATGGTTTTCTTCAACCTGTTTGGTGAATTTGATAATTTTGAAGATTGGGATGCAGCAGAAAAAGAAGAGAAGAGAAAAAAATATGAGAATAAGTATGAGGCGCCGAATGTAAAATTTCAAACACTGTTTAATGGGCAACATTTTGTGAAGATTTAGTGCACTTTTCTCACATTTAGCTTGTTTTTCTTTCATTTGAGACAGAAATTCATGCAAAACAGATCGTTCTTAATACTTCTTAAAAATTTGTACACATGAAAGATAAATCCAAATCTATATGTTAAATCTAAATCTAAATACTAAATCTAAATCTAAATGTTAAATATAAATATAAATCTTAAATCTATATCTAAATCTTAAATCTATATCTAAATGTTAAATATAAATCTAAATGCTATATCTAAATCTTAAATCTGTATCTAAATCTTAAATATAAATATAAATCTTAAATCTATATCTAAATCTTAAATCTATAGGCCTATCTAAACACTAAATCTAAATCTTAAATCTAAATCTAAATCTTAAATCTAAATCTAAATCTTAAATCTAAATCTAAATCTTAAATCAATATCTAAATCTTAAATCTAAATCTTAATTTTAAATCGCTCGCCAAGTGTAAAGCTAAATCTCTTGAAATTATGCAAAGTAGGCAGGTCAGCGCCTGTCTTCCACACCCACTTTATTTGCCTGAGATCACGCAGCCCCGCCCACACCACCAACAGCGTCTCAGCTTCCTTACGCCTAGCTCACACAGGACGCGCCGCGCGCGGAAAGGAGGCGCCGCACGCGCAGCGCCGCGCTCGTGGCGCTTGGCTGTTCACACATGAAGCGTTTTCTGCTGAGCTCTGATGCGCCGATCACAGACATCGACTCAGCTCGGCAGTGATCGGACGTGTCCGTCTGCGCTCAGTTTTCCAAACTTTCTGAGCGCTGTAAACATGTGAGTGTCACTTTCTGGTGACCTGTGGAGAGCCCCTGCCCCTCCCACCTCCCTTCCCTCTCCTTTGTCTCAATTACATCAAGTGAATCTCTGTTCTCTTCCTGATCAACCTCCGTGTAAGTGTGTGACTGCTCATCGGAAAAAAATAGACCGACAAGCAACACTGTCAATCCTTTTTTTAAACTATTGACCGGATTTTCCTGTTCCTGACTTCCTGTCTGGTCCGATCTGCTCTGTCCAAACTTTACAACTGGCGCCTGCGGCGCTCGCGGAAAAAATAGAGAGAATAGAGAATAGAGAGAATAGAGTTGTTTACGTGTTGTCTACGTGTTGACAACACGTAAACAACACGTAAACAACACGTAAACAACGCGTGGAGGACAACTTCATTTCATGGCTCCTTGGCCACTTACCCAGCTTGACTCGTATGTTCCCATTGGCTCCTGAGCAGCAGGGTAAAACCATTTCTGACAGCATGAGGGGGTTTCAAACACTATTTAAAATGACAAGGAACCTTGTTCTTTGCCATCGTCTTCCCTTGTTGTGTTTCTTATTTAGAACACACACACTCACGCGTAAACATCTCTCTCTCTCTCTCTCTCTATATATATATATACATACATATATATATATATATATATATATACACATCTATATATATATACATCTATATATATAGATATATAGATAGAGATAGATAGATAGATAGATAGATAGATAGATAGATAGATAGAGATAGATAGATAGATAGATAGATAGATAGATAGATAGATAGATAGATAGATAGATAGATAGATAGATCCGAATTTCCCGAGGGGACCTTCCCAAGTGATTATTTAAGTTCCCATCCATCTATCTATCTATCTTTATATATATATATATATATATATACACACACATCTATATATATATATATATATATATACACACATACACATATCTATATATATATATATATATATATATATATATATATAGATATATATAGATATACATATAGATATAGATATATAGATATATATATATAGATATAGATATAGATATATAGATATATAGATATAGATATAGATATAGATATAGATATAGATATAGATATATAGGGAATAAAAATGTAAAACAAATATTGAAAATAAAGAGCACAAACTGAATTGCACAATTTTGAGTATCTGTATTTGGCCTTGGCCACTTACCCAGCTTGACTCGTATGTTCCCATTGGCTCCTGAGCAGCAGGGTAAAACCATTTCTGACAGCATGAGGGGGTTTCAAACACTATTTAAAATGACAAGAAACTTTGTTCTTTGCCATCGTCTTCCCTTGTTGTGTTTCTTATTTAGAACACACACACTCACGCGTAAACATCTCTCTCTCTCTCTATATATATATATATACATACATATATATATATATATATATATATACACATCTATATATATATACACCTATATATATAGATAGATAGATAGATAGATAGATAGATAGATAGATAGATAGATAGATAGATAGATCCGAATTTCACGAGGGGACCTTCCCAAGTGATTACTTAAGTTCCCATCCATGTATCTATCTATCTTTATATATATATATATATATATATACATACACACATCTATATATATATATATATATTTATATATATATATATATATATATATATATATATATATATATACACACATATATATATATATATATATATATATATATAGATATATATAGATATATAGAGATATAGATAGATATAGATATAGATATAGATATAGATATAGATATATAGGGAATAAAAATGTAAAACAAATATTGAAAATAAAGAGCACTTTTGGATGGAAATACAAACTGAATTGCACAATTTTGAGTATCTGTATTTGGAAACTTTCCTCTTTGAAAACCTAATATATGGCTGGGAGGGTGCACTTAATTCTAAAGTATTAATTGCACAGAATGGTATAAAGTCGTAACGATTTAGTTTAGATTTAGTTTAGTTGTAAAGTTTGGACTGAGCAGATTGGACCAGACAGGAAGTCAGGAACAGGAAAATCCGGTCAATAGTTTTTTAAAAAAAAGGATTGACGGTGTTGCTTGTCGGTCTATTTTTTCCGATGATCAGTCACACACACACACGGAGGTTGATCAGAGGGAGAGCAGAGATTCACTTGATGTAATTGAGACAAAGGAGAGGGAAGGGAGGTGGGAGGGGCAGGGGCTCTCCACAGGTCACCAGAAAGTGACACTCACATGTTTACAGCGCTCGGAAAGTTTGGAAAACTGAGCGCAGACGGACACGTCCGATAACTGCCGAGCTGAGTCGATGTCTGATCGGCGCGTCAGAGCGCAGCAGAAAACTCTTCATGTGTGAACAGCCAAGCGCCATGAGCGCGGCGCTGCGCGCGCGGCGCCTCCTTTCCGCGCGCGGCGCGTCCTGTGTGAGCTAGGCGTTACACCATACCAGAGCGTCCGAAAGAGAGAGTGGCGTCTTTGAGGGTTCAGAACGCGAGAGGGTCACGTGGTTCATGTAGCAGCCGAATAGTTCCAAACTAGGCTCGGCGGGCCATTTAAATGAACTGTAAAGCTGCGGCTTCTGGAAATTACTTGCCAATATTTACCGTTTTTTTTACACTCAAAAGTAGATAAAAGTATATTTCAATGTGGCACATATTCTTTTCCTACGTGTAGGAACATTATTATTTCGACAAAACTTTTAAAATTGCCAATATTTCCTTTAAAAGAACAGTAAATTAGCTGGCATTACTGTCACGTGTATTAGCACTGTAACGTCAGTACATTTCGTCGTTTATAACATCAGTGATGGTGATTATTAAAATTACTGACTTGTTTTAACATTTCAGACGAAGAAAAAAGCTTGTGAGATTATTCTGAGCAGTAAAACATGTTCATATGTTTCAAGAACAATGTCTATGTTGTAACTAAGCTTTAGTAACTTCATAGTATATGTATGTGTGTACATATATACACACACACATTATATATACATATTATATCTATCTATCTATCTATCTATCTATCTATCTATCTATCTATCTATCTATCTATCTATCTATCTATCTATCTATCTATCTATCTATCTATATATATATATATATATATATATATATATATATATATATATATATATATATATATATATATATATATATGTATGTAGGACAGGAGGAAAATCAACCCACAGCATCATAATTATTTATACTTGAGTAATTATCTAGAATTTTCAATTCAAACTAAACAAAAAAAAAAGGCATTTTGTCTTTTAATTCAATACTGTTGTTTCCAGATTAACCATACAGGCCAAATGCAAAAGAGTATTCACCAAGAATGTAACAAGAAGCTGACCAGTGTTCAATAACTGTGTAGGCACCCAGTAGGTGACAGTGGGTGTTTTACATGACACTCTGATTTTAAAAAGAAAAACAAGAAAAATGAAAATCAGGTATTATTAACAACAACTTACAAAGTAATTATAA
This sequence comes from Scarus forsteni, assembly GCA_036419115.1. Classification (NCBI taxonomy): domain Eukaryota; kingdom Metazoa; phylum Chordata; class Actinopteri; order Labriformes; family Labridae; genus Scarus; species Scarus forsteni. The sequence continues at coordinate 12,395,732 of JAZDUH010000386.1, forward strand.
AGTTAAATGTCAAACTAAATTCAAATATGCAAGACTATCTTCAGCGCTGATGTGAAGCCTTTTGTTGCATCCAGTCTTTTAAGAGAGAAGTAAAGGCTGACTGTCTTCTTTGGAATGCAAGGTCAAAAGAAGTCTAGTCAATAAATTATCAACACAAATCAAGATTTGACAGTTTAATAATAGTGGTAAACTTTATTTGTACAACACTTTTAAAAACAGAAGTTTACAATGTGCTTTGACAACAGGCAGGAACACAAGACAGCAAAGCACAAGAGATTAGCAAAGGAAACAACCAACCAAAATAGGTAAAGTTTAGTGGTAATATGGAAAAAGCACTGAGGAAAAAACTTAACTGAACTATGAATACACACATTTGTTAGATATTGTAAAGTCACAATGCGGAGTGGATGTTGTCACCAGGGTCTCGGACAGGCAGAGTGGATGTGGGTGGCTGCAGAGAAGCCAAACTCTTCATGATCTCCCACAACTGAAACCATGAAATCACTTTATTTTACAAGCTGTAGCGTCTGTTTCAATAACCATGGACTGTCCAGGGGCAGGGCCTCATCAGTGAAAAATGTCCCATATAACAAAATATCTGCCCTTTAAGGTCTCACTATCTGCTCTATAGAGACAAGATAACACAAATTCTGCTGGCAAAACTGCAATCCATCAGCTCTGACAGAGGTTGATGATGGTATTTCTATCCAACTCAACACATTAGTAGTCTATAACTGGATCAAATATGCTTGTTTTGGTGGTTTTTAAATTGTCCTTGTTGCAGAATAGACTGCAACATATCTTGATGCATCATGATATCAAATCTAACTGAATAGCTAACAAGATAGTTTTGATACAATTGTGAGAACATTAAAGATTCACAGCCTTGTATCTTACTGTGTGTCGAATAGTAGAGAAAAAAACATGTATGCTCATTCTCTGTAATGTAAAACAATAGCATGGACACCTTCCCTGCTTAAAGACCTGTTTATTTAACAAGTTGTTGCTGTTTTCTAGAATACTCAATTATCTACTGTATGATCCCGTTTAAGTTCTCAAGTTCTGCTGACCTGAATAGTAAATATTGTGTTAATACCAGTCCATTCTTCTTTCTTCATGTTGTTCGTTCTTGTACTCGGTCTCTTGAGTACAAGAGACTGTCAAGTCCGTTTGAGAAGCAGGCCGAAAGGGGAACACGCTCAGCCTCCTCTTCCTCTCCACAGGAGATGGCTGGCCACACCATTATTAAACTTGTCTTCATACTTAACTTTTTGTATTTTAAATACTGTGTAAGTCTCCTTGGGCAGTAGCTTCCATGTGAAGGGCAGGCTGAAGCCTCTAGCTGCCAGGTGAACACAGAGAAGCTGCAAAAGACAACACATTTAAGGTAAAGTTAGACTGCTACTTCGTCTTAAGCCAATTAACAGCTTAACAAGGTATCACTTAGGATATATAACCTTATACTTAGCATTTAAACAAACTTGAATAGCAACAAATTATAACTACTATAATCGAAATGGCTTGCTTACATTTAAAATGTACATATTTAGCCAAAACAAACTTCAAAAAGTAATCATTAATATCAGTTATTTTCAACATCATCCACTTACCTCTTCTGAGGCATAGTGTGGGGTTATGAGTAAAATTATAAATTATTTATCTATTTACATAACTGTAATGTACACAAGATTAAGTTGGGGACAGTTACTTATAATACAGGCATGGAAGACTGAGGGGCCGTTTACATGACGCCGAAAACGGTCAATTCCGCAAACATTTCGTCGCATTTTGGCCTTCCGTTTAGATGAGACCACGTTGCGTTTCCACCGAAAACGCAAACTTTTGAAACCGCTCCCCAGAGCGGAAAGATTTGAATCCACTCCTCCATCCGGCCTCGTGTAAACACAGAGCAGGGCGTTTCAGGGGGAAACGCTGACGTCACCGCATGCGCAGTACTCTTTCACATGGAGGCTGCGCGCGCATACCTGGAACAACAGCAGCTTCCTCCGTCCGCCGAGTAACATGTGAGCGTCTTACCGTGCTCGGTTTGTTATCCAGAAAAAACTATCCAGACAGATTTGTTGTCCGAACTGATCTATTGTCCAAAAAAGAAACTCCTGCTTCTCTGTGCGTCTGTTCGCCATTGTTGTTTGTGAAAGGTTTTCTTCTTCGTTCGTGTGTTGTAGCAGCGCTGCCTCTCAGCAGACCTACACCGCCATCTACTGAACCAGCATGCACACTACAGCGGATTTACAGGGGATTAACTCGTCTCCGAGCGTTGTCATCTAAACGCAGAAGAATTCGAAAACGGAAAGGAAGAATCTTTGCGTCTTCAAGTCAGGAGTTTCCATGTAAACAGTCCCTAAACATAAGAAATAGCTGTAGGGCAAACCCGAGTTTTGCGTCGATGTATCTTAATATAACAAGTGGAAAATCTTGTTTATTACACACAATAATGACCAGTCATTAATAAAAGTTATCTATGACATGTCAGAAGTCATACTTGGTGATGAAAATTGCTGAATAACCACGAACACTCATTAAAATAAGAAGCTTACACTTCGTTTCAGACAAAACAATCATGGTTTTATAAGATTATTAGCCCCCATTGTTGGAATGACAGTACATTAGCTGGTTATCATCCTTACTTAAATAACACTTTTAGTTGGCTACAAAAATTCCAGCAATATCTCTCTATCTAAGTTAGTGGGGGGTAATAGCTCAGCGTTAGCATTGGCCACGAAGCTTTGCTAACGTAGCGTGAAAAGTAATATTTTGCTTGAAATTGACGTGCAAACACGCTTTAAACTACATCGTTAAGTTGATTCAAGTGTGCTTGTAAAGTAGTCATTAGTTACACGCCAACTGTAGCCTCCTACCTGAAAGATGACCTTTGAAAAACACAAGAAACATACCTTCCCCATAAGAGTCCTCGGTCGCTTTGTTTGGAACTACTGAGAGTCCCCATGAGCCGTCATCGCTGTCAAATAATTGGTCCATTGGTGTCTACGGAGTTGACGCCACTCTCTCTTTCAAACGCTCTGGACTAAAGTGGGTGTGGAAGACAGGCGCTGACCTGCCTACTTTGCATAATTTCAAGAGATTTAGCTTTACACTTGGCGAGCGATTTAAAATTAAGATTTAGATTTAAGATTTAGATATAGATTAAACATTTAGATATAGATTTAAGATTTAGATTTAGATTTAGATTTAATATTTAGATTTAGATTTAAGATTTAAGATTTGGATATAGATTTAAGATTTAGATTTAGATTTAGATTTAGTATTTAGATTTAGATTTAACATATAGATTTGGATTTACCTTTCATGTGTACAAATTTTTAAGAAGTATTAAGAACGATCTGTTTTGCATGAATTTCTGTCTCAAATGAAAGAAAAACAAGCTAAATGTGAGAAAAGTGCACTAAATCTTCACAAAATGTTGCCTATTAAACAGTGATTGAAATTTTACATTCGGCGCCCCATAAATAAGGAGATGCGACACAAGGAGGTGACACTGGAGGAATTGCACAATTTAGAGGAGGACAAAGACGAGGTGAACACAAAGAAAAACACGAAATGGGCAGTTAAAACATTAACAGACTTCCTAGCTCAGAAAAAATTGGATATTAACTTTGAAAGCTACACTGCTCTCAATGACATTTTGAGACTGTTTTATGCGTCTGTCCAGTCAACCAAGGAGGGAGGAGAATAGTGTTGCAAGTTTGAGGAGATTAAGAGCCGGCATTAACTGCCACTTAAGAGACGTCAACATCATCAGCGACACTGTATTCAAGAGCAGTAACGCTGTTTTTAAGGCGAGTTGAAGCGTTACAGGAAGAGTGGGAAAGACACCAGCTTCCATCACCCTCGTATCCCTGAGTCGGACCTTGATTTAATCAGAGGTTCATCTGCCCTGTCTCCTGACACGCCCCTCGGCCTTGTCAGAAAGGTGTGGTTTGACATCCAGCTGTGTTTGGCACGGCGTGGCAGGGAGGAGAACCGTGAGTTGACCATGGGTGCTTCCCAATGTGCCAAAATGCAGTCTCCTCTCTCCTCTCTCCTCCGCGACACCGGAAGTACTTTGTGAGCAGCCATATTGAAGGACATTCCAAAGCTCCAAATGCGCTCGGAGGAGAGAGGAGAGAGGAGACTGATCTGGGGGAGGGATAATCGAGGAAACACGAGTGCAGGCTACGCGGAAGCCTTTTCACTGACAGACACGCCCCCTTGTGACGTATCAGCAGCCAGCTGTAAAGCGTCAGCTGCCCACATGTATGAAATATAAACATCACGGCGCAAAAGAAAGTGTTAAAGTGTAACTAGCAACTTTTTGGGAGTCATTGTATCCACATTTCACACAAAGCAGCCGATGTATAGGCCTAATGTTCCCTCAAATTGTGAGCAGTTATTAAATTTCAGTGTCTCTTTTATCTCTTTTTTATTTTCTTCACTGTGCAAAGAAATATTGACTGATCATTTAAAAGAATTTTAAGCTCGTCATGTTGATATCTTGGTAAATATTGAACACTATCATGGGGCAGTTCTTTCAGGTTTTCCATCTGTTGTCTGTCCTGATTTATCTGTGTTGTTTGTGTTTGTGTCTGTGACTGTGAGGCTGCTACAGTAGACAGGTCTGTTCAGGAAAACACATTTTACATTAGATTAGACGTCTTTATTTATCCCAAAGGCCCATTCAGTTTTTGCAGTCTACCCAGACCAAACAAACATTTACAAACAGCAAACATGGACAATAATAAATAATAAAAAAAGAGATGCTTATTGACAAATATCAGCACCCAATATACCCCATGGTCAGGCAGATTATAATGCACATTAACGAAAAGCATGTTTTATGTAGTTCCTGATATAACCAAGCATAAATAAGGAGAGTGAATTGTACACTGTATCTCAGGCCTTTACATTTTTTTCTATATAAATGCGCAGAGAGGGGGGTTTAAGTGCTTAGTGCAAAATAAAAACATTATTTATGAACACAAAGTGGTCACAATATAACAATTAAAAATTCCTATCATTCTGGGCCTGAGAAAACGTGACATTTTTCTTTTTCATTCATGAACATATTCATGTTAAACTGATCTAAAAGTGAATATGAATTTACCGTGGTCGAGCGCCCTGGAGTTTACATTATTTTCCTTAATTCAGTTTCTCGTGCGCTCGGACCGGTTTATTCAGCTGTGACGCCGTCATCACTAAAAGACGTCGCTTCATGTGACGCTCCGGAGGAGAGGACATCTCAATGCTCATAAAATGAACCTCCTCGTCTCCTCTCTCCTCTCTTCGTTTCCTCGCGTCTCTGGCATACATCTCTAGTGGGCGGGACTAAGACGCAAGTGGAGGAGGCGAGGATGCAACTTTGGAGCTTTGAGAAGCACCCCATGACATCTTTCAGCATCCAGAGAGACGAGGGTGGGGTTGAATATGTCAGCCTAGCATATAATCCTGAAACAAAAAATCATAAGGATCCTAACGACCCACACAAACAAAACCTACGAAGTTTTATGTTCACAAGGCCCGGTGATCCCCTGTGCCCAGAACAACGTTTCAAGAAATACGTCTCAAAATGTCCCCCAGACGCAAAATCTTTTTATCTGCACCTGAAGCGCTCCGTCACCTTGGCATCTGATATGTGGTACTCCAGGGAGCCGATGGGAGTCCACTAGCCTCCCTGGGAGCAGTGTTGGGTGTACCGCGTTATAAAGTAACGCGTTACAGTAATGAAACTACTTTTTCGGGTAAAAAGAAACGTAACGCGCTACTACTGAAAATATGGTAAAGAAACGTAGTTCCTTTTTCAATTCAGCCCAACGTTACTTTTCCTACGGACAGATTTGACTGTGACACCGCTGCAGCCTTCTCAGCTTCGCGCTTGCGCAGTAGACACGGGCTCTCATTCCACACAGAATGTGACACAGGCTGGTGAAAGCGCTATCATGGCAACGATGGATAGGCCCCCAACGCTGACTTTTGAGGGATGGAGGTATTCCCACTACTTCGAATTTGTCCAAAATAAGGGGAGGAATTTGAGTGTAAGATGTACACTGTGCCCTGGCCAGAAACTTTTGTCCACTGCCGTTAATTCAACTGCCAACCTCGCAAAGCATTTAAAAGGTAAACATGCTAACGTGAAGCTTGTAGCTCAAGATCCCCGGGGACATGATGATACGCAAAGTCCAAGCCCAAATAAGCAGCCAAGGCTTCACTTTCTCCAGGTATCTAAACAAGAGTTGGACAAACTTGTCGCTTCGTTCATCGTTGAAGAAATGTTGCCCGTCAATACTGTCGAGTCTCCCACTTTCAGAAATATACTCGGCAAGATACCGATAACAGGAGACAGGCGCCCCTGGTCAGATCGTAAAACTTTCACGGGCTATCTGGATGGATGCTATCAAAAAATGGAGAGTGAATTAAAGAAAACGTTCGAGAGTTTGCAGTATGTGTCAACCACAGTGGATATATGGACCAGCCATAACAGAAGCTTTTTGGGGATCACTGTACACTGGATCAATCCACGCGACTTCAGTCGTGAGAAAGCTGCTATCGCATGCAAAAGAATAAAGGGCAGACATACTAATGATGTTATAGGGCCAGAAATGGAACAGATTCACTCAGCGTTTGGCCTTTCACGCAGGATCACCGCCACAGTTACAGACAATGGATCTAACTTTGTCAAAGCTTTTAAGATGTATGCGCCACCTGAGCCTGACGAGGAGGAGGAGGAGGAAGATGAAGAGCAAGGTGTAGTTTTCACAGATGTGGAAGAGTTGCTTGGGGCCACAGAAGGACAGTTTTCTCTGCCCCCGCATTTTAGGTGTGCTTCACATACACTCAATTTGATCTCGTGCAATGATGTTGACAAGTGGCTGTCATCCAACAGTAACTCAAAGTCTGTGTACAGGAGTGCGGTGGCAAAGTGTACTGGCATTTGGACGAAAGCGAGCCGTTCTTCTTTGGCATCTGAGATTGTCGATGAAATCTGTGGGAAAAAAATAAGTGTGCCTCCATCAACAAGGTGGAATTCTTTCCACGACGCCTTGTCCCGGATCAGTGACATTCCGCCCCAAGATCTGAATACACTTTGTACAAGACTGGACATCAGAGCCCCAACAGAGCGTGAACATGTATTTCTAAAGGAATACTGCAGTGTTTTAAAACCCCTTACGGTGGCACTGGATATCTTGCAAGGAAAAGATAACTCTTACTACGGCAGTCTCCTACCAACCCTGGAAACCCTGATGTCCAGGACGCTGGCTCTCCAAAATGGACTGTCGAGAATGACAGCAGACCTACCTGGTGTAATTGTACAGGTAAGTCAATTCTTAACAGCATATCTGAAAGCTACTAGCCTCTGCATTTATATTTTTATATAAACAAATATGTTAAAACATAAAGGCATATAAATCAATATATGAATAAATATGTTAAAATGTAAAGGCATATTATTTTATATATAAATATATTAAAATATAAAGTCATATAATTTCATAGATAAAAATATCAAGGAATATAATTTTGTATTTAAATATATTAAAATATAAAGGCATATAATTATATATATACATAAAAATATCAAGGAAAATAATTATATATATAAATATATATCAAAATATAAAGGCATATAATCTTATATATAAAGAAATGTATCAAAATATAAAGGCATATCATTTTATATATAAATAAATAAATAAAAATATAAAAGTATATTTTATTCATAAAGATATAGATCAAAATATAAAGGCATATCATTTTATGCATAAAGAAATAAAAATGTAAAGGCATATTTTATTCATAAAGATATAGATCAAAATATAAAAGCATACTTTATATGCCCCTCCATTTACTGACATTTCTTCAAAAGTGTTAATTTTGCTAACACTAGAACTGCTACGGCAGTCTGATGGACAGGTTGAGGACTTTTATGTCTCATTATGTCTCCTGTGATAGAGCAGGTCGTGTCGTGCGTCTAAAAACAAGGCTTATGTTTCTTCCGTCAATTTCTCCTAGGCTATCCAGACGCGATTCGCGCCTGTGTTGGAGAGCAGGGAAGCGCTATTGGCTGCCTTGACATTCCCAAAATTTAAGATCAGATGGATGGGGGGAGTCGAGCGGAGAGAAGCAGCGCGTTCGATGCTCATCGCAGAGTGTCGCACTGTACCCAGCACAGAGCCGGCTGAGAATAAAAACCAAGAAGTTGGTGGTGCCACTGCCACTCACAGCAGTGCCAACGAGAAGGACTTTTTTTCTTTTGATGAAGAGGAGGATGTAGTTTCCTTTAGTGCAGACTCAGAGGTGCTTGAGTACATGAGATCAGGCTCAGAGTTAGAAGTCCTCAACCGTTTCCCCAGAGTGAAAGATGTGTTCATGAAATACAACACTCCCACACCATCCAGTGCACCAGTGGAAAGGCTGTTCACCCTGGGAGGTCTAGTCCTTACCCCCAGAAGAAACAGACTTTCAGACAAACGTTTTGAAAGACTGCTCCTGATGAGATATAATCGCACATTTTGTGGTTATGCACAATAGGTTGCCTGCCACCCATGCCATAGACATAGCTGAAGCCTATATGTCTGATATCCTCTTTCTATCTGCCATCACTGTGAACAAGGGCCAGTATATTCTGGTAACATAGCCCTTAAATTTGAGGCTAGTAATGCTTTAAGATGGGCCTGATTTGATTTTGGCTAAAATGTCATTGCCTCCAAGCTGTATTATGTTATTTATTTTCCTTACACAAGCCATCAACATCAAGCCACTTTAGGTTCTTATTTTTCTGTTGGATTTAGATGAGGCATGTTTTATTTTGAGACAAATGAGCTATTGTGAGGTTTTCACCATGTTGCTCCTAAGGAGCCTGTTGATATGATTTACCCTAGCTTTGCACTAGTTTTGGGGTAGCCTGTTTAATCAAAGACTTTAAGACTGTAGCATAAACCCTTTTGCATATTGTGTTCACCTATATGCCCATAAGATGTATGGAGATTGAGGCTATGTTTTTTTGATATGGTTTGTTTCATGGGGCTTCAGTGATGGAGTTGAAATCTGTTGTTGCCCAGTGTTTTCTTGTCAAGTGCTCTGTTTGTGGCATTTTGTATAATAAAGAGCACACAAGAAATACCTGTTTTGTCCTCTATATAAGAACTTTATGTAGGCCTACACATTTAGGAACAGATAAGGGGCTCTGCACAATATTGAGCAACATTAAAGTAACGTAAAAAGTAATGAGTAACGTAAGAAGTTACTTTCCAGAAAGGGTAACTAAGTAAAGTAACAAGTTACTTTTTTAAGAAGTAACGAGTAACGAGCAAACACTACTTTTTAAAAGTAACTTCCCCAACACTGCCTGGGAGATATGCTAAAAAAAATCAGTGAAGAGGTCTGTACAATTATAATGTAGCCCTATGTACCCTATTCTGCCTAACCCCTCTCCTGCCCCACAATAATAGCCATTGTGTTTATTATCGTTTCTTTAAGGTGGGTCTGTCGCGGACTTACACAAACCACAGCCTCCGGAGCACGGCTGTAGGTCGACTCTCAGACGCCATGGAGACATGCCAGATCATGTCTGTGACAGGGCATCACTGTGAAGGCTTATTGGGCTCCATCAGTCCAGGAGAGGCGAGACTGGAGCAACATTTTGTCATCCAGCAACGTCCCATCCAACAGCAGTGGTCAGGGTCCACAAACGTTAAGTCTCTGTCCTTCAAATGCCACTATGGATATGCCAGTATCTCTTTCAAATTTCCCCATCAACGGCAATGTTGCATTTAATTTTAAATGCCTAGTTCCTCGCCTGTCTTTCTGACTTCCTTACCTTATTTGTTTCATAAACAGAGTGAATGGTGAATATTTAGGCTATAAAAACAATGTAGGATAGACTTACTTTCTTGATTGCAAATTTCATGATCAGAGTGAATGGTGGACAATATTTCTTGCAATGAAAACGATTTAGTAAAATATCTGTTGACTTTGATTCTTTGAAAAAAAAAATCGCATCATCCTCTGGATATACACAAACGATAAGAGGTGCACTTGCCTTCTGAAATCACACTTTTTTTCACGTAACGTCACGTTAAGCAATCATCTCACTTCCCTCCACTGATTAGGCCTAATACAACAACTGCGGCCGACCGAGCTGCAGGTTCTGTGGCCAGAGGAGGTTACCCTAGCAACGTCACAACGAGCGATATCAAAATAGTCCGCTCAGCCGCTTCTTGTTTTAAACGAATGATTTTAACGGTGTAAAAACAACATTAACGTGTTACTAATTGATTAAAGATGTATTTTTTTCATAAATGAAGCACGCCTCACGCCTCCACGTCGTCCATTAATTTCTGATAATGGACACCTCGTCGGGCATTATCCCTTACATAACAAGTGTTATGTACCTGTCCTCTTGCTCCGTCCATGTTTCCCAGCGCGGTGTTTGGTCCTGCTGCCATGGTAACAGCTTCTAACTGACAATCACGTGACCCAACGGCCTGACGTGTCAGTTGATCTCGAGACCCCGCGCTGATCAGCTGATCAGTGGGGACGCGTTTGACAAAGGCTTTTTTTTAATTATTCATAGACCAGATCTGGCTATTACACTCATGAAGCAAAAACAGTGCCAACATTTCAGACCAGGCAACATTTCAAAGAGAACTGAGAAAACAAAACTAAAGTGATTCATGAGCCTGACATGAAAACTACAGAGTAAAATTCGGTAGCACTTTAGATTACAGCCCGCGTCGTTTCCCGTCTAGTCAGAGGCGGATCTACCATTAAGGCGAAGTAGGCGAATGCCTAGGCCCCCAACTTGTAGGGGGCCCCCAACCAGTTGCCCCTGCCCCTGCCCCAGCCAATAAGGGCCAGGGCCCCTACAGCCAGCAGCACCCCCACGATTGTCATTTATAATTATATTAGTGTAGTAATAATATAAATGGCAAAACAAACAAACAAAACATCAGAATGCCAAAATCATATTATCTGCTCCCCCCATAGCCTCTACAATGGACTGTCCCATGATGACGGAAGACTGAGCAGCCAAGAAGTTATGTGGGTTTGTTTACGTGAGAACAGAGAAGCGCGTGAGTTAAAATGAAGCTGTTATCAGGGAGGGTCGGAGAAAAGGAAAGGGCGAGAGGAAATCAAAAAATACACTGCCACATTCCCAAAGGTGTCATGACTCTGTACGGTGTCGGTGACACCACTGATAGAAAAAATATGATGACGAGCCAGAGCTAGGCTAATCGTGGCAGACTGTGAGTTCCAGCGGGCTCGTGCGACTGGCTGCTCTCGAGCCAGGTGTCGCGTGCCCTGTGGCAAAGCAGTGATGATGAAGATGAAGGTGGGGTGAGTCCGCGGCCACACAGCCCCCTCTTGACAGTCCTGTTGAGTTAGTGCTGGATATGAAAAACCTCCACTCTCCTTCTGTCCCTCTCGAGCCCTCTACACATTAGTTGCTTCACATTATGTCAGTCTAATAATTACCATTGTATAAATACAATCGCACACACTCAAAAAAAAAATCTCACTCTAATTTGCGCAATTTAAGAGTCTGATGAGTCGCCATCGTTTCATTATAGTCAATAAAATGCATTTCTCCTTTCCTCCCTTCTGTGGCCTGTCGTCTGACTCTGCTGCGCAAGAGGCCATCCACTCTGTCCCGCACAGTCTGATCATTAAAACATTCAACAAACACACGCTGTCTTCAGTTAAACGGGGAATAACATGAATGAAACGGGCACTGATTTCAGTAAGGCTTCCACACAAAGCAGAGAAAGGAAGGAAAAGCTGAAGGACAGATTTTCATCTGCTGTATTGTGACGCACATGTGAACATTTCATCTAAATCCCTCCTGAATCGCTCTGCGTCTTTGCGCGCGCGCACCGGTTTGCCGGTGAGCACATAGACGCAGACGGACGCGCATCGCAGGGACAGTGAGAGCTCATCAGTCACTTTGTGCGGTTTTATAACTCAATCAGTGTCTTGATAGCTCATGAGCTCCGTCGAAGTGAACACAAAGTGTTGAAAAATGACAAATCAGCTTTTTGATGAATTAAAACTCAGCATCCTTCATCAGTCCATGTAAGCCACTGTTTTCCCTCACTCTCTGTTTCTAAATTATAAATTCATCCCGAAGTTTCCTGCATCACACATTATCCATTATATAAGAACAATCTATTATCAAGATTCAATTACCATCTACTAGTGAAGTGGTTCTTAACCTGTGGGTGGAGGTCCATAAGTGGGTCTCAGAGCTGTTTTCAGTGAATGGTGTATAAATCAGGTCAAAATGTGGCAAATATGTCTATGGAGACCCTAAAAGGACAGACATCATAGTTAGTGTTGGGCAAATTACTTAAAAAATATTGGTTACAGCTACTAGTTACTTTCTCAAAAAAGTGACTGAGGTACTAACAGAATATTCCTTCATAAATGTAATTAGTTACCAGGTAAAATAACTGATGTGTTACTTTTCTGAAAACTCTTTTCCTCTTGAACTGTGTGTCTCCGTCTCTGTGTCCTTCCTTGTTGTTACCTGCTGCAGCAGCTCTGACATCATCAGCGGAGTTCTCGCTGTTTTTGGTCTCTAGATTTTAAATTTACTAACAACAGACATTAAAAGTCCTTTAGGACTTTTAATTTTTTTCCACATTACATTTCAATTTCAAAGTCGTATTTCTTCTTTTTTGTCTCTTAATTTACTGATTAAACATCCTTTTCTTTATTCAGAAGTGAAGGGAGGGGCTGCTGTTATTTGTAACCCAGTTATTGCTAAAAAGTCTGTCTAACCTTGATTTTTGTAACCAAAAAGACATGTCAGGGATTTATCTTAATCTTCTACAACTTTATCATGGTGAAAATAGTAGCTACATTAGAAATAAATGTATTTCTTACTATGAGGATTTATTTTAGGTTGAAAGACGGTGGTTTGGGGGCTCAACAAGTCCAAATGAACAGCTGCACTATTGGAACAAGCCCAAAAAACTGCAACCTACAACTCGCAATATGAATATGCAAGTTAGAAAAAGAAGCAGAAAGTTGCTTATAATTAGCAGACCTGGCAACTCTGGCATTGAGTTTTCTCATCTGTCAGTTAGAAGCACGACTCCTGTCTGTGTCTGATTGAGTGAGACAGGTCGGATAACAACTGCCGGATATTGGTGCAAAGTAGCTCGCCACATTTCACTGCTTAACGTTTGAAGTAGTTGATTGCATTAGCTGTTACTGGGAAAAAGTAACAGTGTTAGTAACATGGTTATTTTTAATCCCTTTACTCCCAAAACTGATCATAGTATGTCAGAGTTTACTAAATAGAATAAACCAGACTGCACCACCTTGTACAAGAACAAACTTGGTGAGTGAGTTATTTAATTTTGATCGTTGAATGAATGAAAAAAAAAATATTTAAGATATACTGATGCCCAATATATGAATATTAATAGATGATAGATGATAGACGAATGAATGAATGATTAAGATGAATTGATAGATAGCAAAAAAGCTAGGGGAAACACTGGCCTTTGCCTTTTCTACTTTTTTGTTTCTAAAGAACAGATGAAGAGGGCCCCTGGCTATGTTTGCCTTAGGCCTCCAAATTACTAAGTCCGCCACTGCTTACAGTGTAGTTTCCTCAACTGTTGGGGTAACTCTCACACATGTACCATGACATTTTGCAGTATCTATGGGGTAGTTACGCTCAGTGGCGGCTGGCCAATAGAGGGCGCTAGGGCGCCGCCCCCCAGTGGAGAGTGTGATATTAAATGTATTTACTTTATTTTGAAAAAATGAATATTACCAAAAATTACTTATCTAAATATGTAATATAACATGAATATAACATAAATATATATCCATTAAGATATAAAGTAATTAATTTTCATTAATGTAGAACAAAAGTAAGCCTTCTCGTCTCTGTCTCCGTGTCTCAGGGGCGCTGAAAATATCGCCCCTGAGACAGTGACGACTAGCCAATAAGGGAATGTTACTAGGGCAAGATAAGCGCCTACCAACGTGAATTTGGCCAATCAGCGTGGTCGATAATAATCTCCGAAGGGCGATTCTTATTTCGCCCCTCGGGTTTATTCGGCTTGTGTCGGCCATGCCCGGAGTGACTAATCGGGAGGACCGGGACAATTTCCGGTGGGCCGGCCTGACGTTTGGGCCGTGAGGGCCGGTGTTAATATACATTTTTTAATATTATTATAATTTTTGGTTTGGTGTTCATTCATGGCACTGAGTGAGTATTACCTCCATGCTGTTACCGCTGTCCCTGTGGGCCGTCTCCCTCGGCAGCCTTTTTTTTTTCAGAGGCATCCTGACGTAACAACACGTCCGCGCAGGCTAAAAACAATTAGCTCCGCCAGTCGGAGTCTGTGAGATGAGCCAGATAGTAGCCGCGGTGCTGGACTGCCGACAAGATGGACAAAAAGCGCAAGGTTGGCGCGGAAAAGAGAAGAATTAAAAAGAGGAAAGCGCTTGAAAATGATGCAGCAAAATGTGCAAAATAGCGACTTTTTTAACAAAACGGGCTCGCGGTCTGAAACGAAAGAGGATGAAGATGAAACTGGTAAGGGAAGGTGTTAAATAAAATGACACTTGCACCGTGTGATGACGTCACATAACTGGGGAAACTTTGTCTTGTAGTCCCTCAGAAGAGATGCAGCAGCACCAAGCAGCAGCCTTGAGCCCAGCACAGGTGCAGAGTGGGCAGGTAGGATTGTTCACTGAGTGAATGTCAGAATTAATGTCAGAGTAGGGGAGAGTGGGGTAAACTGAGCCAGTGGGTAAGTTGACCCAGCCCCTGTTTCTGGGAAACAGTAAATAATTCTTGTCTTGAGGCCCTAAATTCAGAAAGCCCTTATCATTTCACCCTGCCTCTGTTGAAGAGAAGCACCTGGTACAAACAGTTGGTACTTTTAACACAAAAAACTCTTTTGGTGTGTCAGAGTAAATTTACAGCATGTCTTTGAGCTTTTTTTATTAGTTCCAATTTATCCAGGTCTAAAATGGTGTAATATACATATTTGTTATTTACCAATGTATAAAACTATATGACTCATTTGGCTACGGATGAGCCTGTAGTTTGCGTCGAATCGTAGTGGGATGGTTGTTAAAAACTGAGTGTTCCACAGTACTGCCCCACCAAGAACATTTTTCACCAGCCGCCACTGGTTACGCTCCCGTCTTACAGTGTAAGTCCTGGAGTCTTACAGTGTAGTTTCCCGTGTCTTACTGTCGCACGGCAGATGTATTGGTTTTATTTTGTGTTTTTATATTTTGTGTGATTGTTTTAATTGTTTTTAGTTTATTTATAGCATGTTTTTAGTATTTTTTTTAATTACTTCCTGCCGGGACACTCTTAATCTTGATAGCCTGCACCTGTAGAGCACTTTATTACCTCAAGAGGCTCCCAATGGGGCTGGAGAACGGAACTGGTCTGTGGCCAATCAGAGTAGAGAGGGGACAATTTAACCTGTGTCACACCTGGAAGTGGGAGAACGCCGGAAAGAGCACAAACGGGGTGGCACCACCATAGACTGTAAAAAACATGGACGCCATGATGCTAGGCTAAAATTGAAGCAGCCATGAAAACTGCTCCCCCTGGTGACTGGCTGCAGTATAGGTCAAAAATCCGTCTCCCCCATTCATTTGGACGGGCCGTAGTGAAACTTCAAAAAATTATTACACCTCATAGAAATATTTCTCCCATCCGTATGCTGTGGTGACATTAAAGTATTATTGGGCTGCGTGTTTTCCAAGTCCTCTTTTTTCTGAAAAGTTTCTTTTTTATTAGTTATTAGAGTTTAAAAATGACCGCGGTTTACGGCAGCTTCACAATGATTGTATGTGGAGTGTTGCGACCGTTTATGACAGCTGCGTCTGGATTATGGCCCAAATTCTCTACTGGTTGCACAATGGCGGTGCCCTGACGAGGGATATTTTGGCTTCAAATCCACTACATGGTGGAGGGCGGAGCCACGCTATCCAGTTCTTATAATACATCCATGGGTGGCACCATGGATGTATTATGAGAACTGGATACCAGACCGCCCCTCGGCGGCATGCCGATTTTTCCCAATGGCCACTCGTGGTATTGCAACGAAAAATCCCCATTGGGCCCAAAAAGCAATTTTCCCATAGGCGGCAGTAGTAAAAGAGATGGCTGTAAAACTGTTGACAGGATATCTCCAGCCATAAACACGGTCAATTACTGATCTTTGTATTTTATATTTTTAAGACTTGGACTTTTGATCGGTCAAAAAGTGTTCAAAAGGCTAGAAAAGCCAGAGGAATGTCGCTATCTCTCTGGTGACGTCACAGCTGTACACACGCACTGTCAAAGCGCGGTCATGCTGTGTCTCGGGAGCGAGGACGCCCGCTAACTTCTTTCAGGCTGTTTGGTCCAAAATTGTTATGAAAGTTGAGAAAACGACTAAACGGTGAGTTTATGTTTGACATAGAGTGACTTAACACATGTATTTTCTCAGAGTTAACTATCACTTGCTTGATACTTGTGGTTTGTCAACGTATTTAGACTTTATATTTCAATTAAATCCACGTCCACGTATCTTGACTGTACTTACATTAGACTGCTGTGTGTGGGATAATATACAATGAAATAAAGAATTAAGTAAGATACATTTTACTAACACGATGGTCCTACATCACATGTATATATTCAGTTTAAAGAAAGTTTAAAAAACGTGCCCGACTAACTGTAGCTATATGTGTAGAATATGTGTCAGGGGATCACAGAGTTGTGTTTGGTAGATGGATCTTTATTCGGAATAGATGTAAATGTATTAATTGTTTTATAAATAATACATTCAGATAATGTAAGTTTTAGACTGTAAAAATATTAATAAAAGAGAGACTTTATAAAACGAAAAACTTTACTTGAATAAATTGATGAAGTACAATAAAGATCAATAACAACACAATTGTCATGTTCCAGTTGAAATAAGTAAGATTTTTAATTTTTAATTTAAGATTTTTCTCTCAACAGAGATTGAAGGTAAAGGAGCATCACTCCAGGGAAAAGAGTGAAGATGGCTGAATGTGTCCTGCAGCTGTGGAGGATGGTTTAATAAACAAGTTTCATTAATGACAGTATGGTGGTCATTCTGATTTATTTATATTTGTCATATTTTATGTATCACTCATGTATTATACCATTAACTCTATTCAAACAAGATAATCTTAATAAAATACAAACTTTTTTGGCCTACCTAGAACATTGGCAGTTTTTTTTGTGAGAATAATTAATAATTAACGTGAATAACATTTTTTCAGTAAGACTCAAAAACATTTTTAAACATTTCATTATATTGTGTTTTGATTTTGATTTCTTATATTTTTTATGCCATTCATATTTTATAGGAAATAAAATATAACAAATATAACCCTTACCCCATAACATTATATATAAAAAATAACAGTTTCAGATAACATTCTATCTTAAAAAATTGAAGGCTGGGAACATACATGGAACAGGCTTCCATTTAACATAAGTATTTAACCACTTAAAAGTGAACGTCTTTACTGAAGTTAGCATTAGAAATGGACAAATCAAACAAAACTAACCATTTATGTGAGTGTGTGTGACTTAGAGGACTTGGATAATTTACTCCTAATGTTATTAATTATAATTATGTATTTGTTTATTTCATAGCCTATATTTTAGGTCACATTAGTTCACTTTTAGTTCAGAAGTTCCATCACACTGTTTCACTCCCAACGCTGTCTGTGTTTGAATAAAGTACATTTTATTAAAACTTTTATTACAAATTTCGTATTTTGATTTGTTCAGATAAAATATGAGTGATATTCCTGAAACATCACTATCATTGACAGTTTTACTGACATACACTGTTGTTGACCTATTTTCTGAGTGTTTCATGACAGTGACACCATTTTGAATCCCAGACAGATAACAGACACCAGGACAATATGGCCTAATAATAAATACATAACTAAATACATAAATATAATTGTGACCCACGTACAGTATTCATTAAAACAAGCAATTTGTTTATTCAAGAAATTAAAGAAAAACCTCTTGTGTACCAATTTGATTCTTCTCATAAAAGTTTAATAAAATTGATAAATCTTCATATTTTTTTTTACTTTTACTGCTTAAAATCTTTTCCACATCTTCCTAATTATCCACACATATATAGTTTTTAAAAGTATTAAGTATTTAATGTTTTTAATTTTTTTGCCATAAGCTCTCTGCTGATCAAGAAAACACACAGACAGAGCCAATTTGATATCTGATGACTTGAACTTCACCTCAAGGGTTAACAAAGTAGATAAAAACCTATAAAGAAACAGAACATTATTAGAGAAGCCAGTCTTAATCTGGGTCTCATCCCCGGGTTCCATCCATGGTTCATCTAAAGACTATCAGATTGCCTATCAGAAAAATAAAAAGAGAAAATGAATGGGTAACACAAGGAATTTATGCATTGTTAAGAACAGTATGACACTTACAGCGAAAGCGTGCCTCATTAATATGTCCATGAAAAAAGGTAATAGGCTACCTTTGAATCATCATTGAAAGTTGATCTGATGAGCAGTCATCTCTCAAATATGGGATTAATAAAATGAACAAATAACTCTGATTTATTTGGCTGATTGACTGCTACGGTCCACGGCAGTTTTTCTGTTGTGTGTAATCCCATGATTTTAGAATACTGTCAGCTATAGAAAGTCATCAAATAAAAATCACTCGTCTTAAACTTTTATTTTAAAGACTTATTACGTATATAATGTCATTATATGACATCGTAGTCTGATCATGTGCCCTAAAATTCATTATTTGAGTTTGTACGCCTCTCATACTGTAAATTTCATCCGCGGTAGATTTCTGTCGTGGCCGCGCGTCACTTCATTAAGACGACGCTTCGCTCGTTCCCATTGACGTGAAGCATTATGGGAGATGACTTTACTGCGCCTGCTCTATGGGCCCAATAACCAGGAACAAACCCGGAAGCCAGAAACTTTTTCGGCGTATGCGCGGGGTGAGCAACTCCCATAGAAATGAATGGGCGCCATTTTTCTGTCCGGCATCCAGTTAAAATAATACATCCATGGGTGGCACTGAGAGGACGCAACACGAGGAGCAGCCGAGCACAGTGGAGCAGACAGCTTTCGAGCAGAGTCCAGCAGAGAAGGAAAGTCCAGAGTGTTACGACCATGGATGTATTATAAGAACTAGATAGCGTGGCTCCGCCTTCTACCATGTAACGGATTTGAAGCCTGAGGCCCAATCCCAAACCGCCCCCTACACACTCTCCCTACCCACTACCCCTCCGTTTGCGTCCGCGCGGAGGGTCCGCCATATTAAGGGCTGTCCCATTCCACGGAGTGCGGAGGGGGAGTGGACCGTTCAGCCCTTAAACAGCGAGTCTGCATCGATGCAGGCTTCCATCGACTTTGGCAGGAAGTGCAACGTCTAAATGGGAGGAAACAACATGAATGTAAGTGCCCAGGTGTCCATATGTTCCCCACACCTTTGTCACACTGACAAAAAATCACATAAAGCGTGGTTTTAAAGTTTAAACGAAACAAACAAATCATAGATGCTGACGTTTGATATGATTGTGCAGCCCTGGCGTCATAAAATGTGAGCACAATTGGCAACATTTATTCATTTCTTTGATTGAATTGTCAGATGGTAATCGGATTGAAAGACGTGGAATCACTTAAATTATTTGAATTAGGCTATAACGTAACTCATGTCCTAGCGGGTCATAATCTTTGTCACAGTGTAACAGCCTTACACGGGGCGTCTTTCTGTTGCCATGGCCACGAAGTTTTCCTTTTCCGGTGAAGTGAAGAGGGCCTCCCATTCCTGCCCGTCTTTTTTACATACCCTCCCCCTTCAGTGGAAGTGCCCTCCATATCTATGAGCGTGACTCAATTTGGAGTGACACTCGTTAGTGAAGGGGTAGTGTGTAGGGGGCGGTTTGGGATTGGGCCTAAATATCCCCCGTCAGGGCGCCGCCATTGTGCAGCCAGTAGAGAATTTGGGCCATAATCCGGACGCAGCTGTCGTAAACGGTCGCAACATTCCGCAGCATACGCCGTACACAATGGCTGAATCCAGATCTCTGGACTTCACCGCACTTGCGAACTCGCGGACTTTGCGGGCGCGTTCACAGGAAGTCCGGGAGTGCTGAGGGCTGTCCAAATGCACAATTCATCCAGTCCACAAGGGGCCTCAAGCGGACTTTCTGCAGACTTCCAGAGAGTCTGCTTGGGGTGCAGACTTCTGCAGACTTCAGTAGTTTGATTACCCACAATTCATTGCAATACGGACGTGACGTTTTAATTTTTCGATTTTTTTTTTTGCAGTCTGAAGCCGAAATCATTTATGAGCATTTATATTTATTTATTTGAGCTGAGAAAAATTATGGCAGAAAAAGGACGAAAGCAAGTCTTCCAATGTAAGTGATACCCAAATTAATTAATATTAGTCTGGTTCTGTAAATAAACATTTCTGTTTTTGGATGTGTACAGCCTATGTGTATAAGTGTTGATTTGTTCACTCTCAAAAAAAGCCTATAATTGGGATTTATATCTTATTTGCGCAATAGTTTTTCATACAGTTTCGCGGAAACGACTGAAACGAACTCCAAGTCTATTAGCTCCATTCATAATGCAGTAGACTCCTGCTCTTGCAGACTTAACGTGATGACGGTAAAGACGTCACATTACGTATGACTGAAGTCCGCGAGGGCTCAGTCTGCAAGTCCAGAGGGTGGAGATATGGATGCAGCCAATCATTGCGAAGCTGCCGTAAACCGCGGTTATTTTTAAAGTCTAATACCTTATAAAAAAGAAACTTTTCAGAAAAAAGAGGACTTGGAAAACACGCAGCCCAATAATACTTTCATATCACCACAGCATACAGATGGGAGAAATATTTGTACGGGGTGTAATAATTTTTTGAAGTTTCACTACGGCCCGTCCAGATGAATGGGGGAGACGGAAATTTGACCTATACTGCAGCCAGTCACCAGGGGGAGCAGTTTTCGTGGAGGCTTCAATTTGAGCCCAGCGACATGGCGTCCATGTTTTTTACAGTCTATGGTTACGACGCGTCCTTACAACAGCGGAGCAGAGTGAGGAGCTCTGCCTGCCGCGAAAGTATTCTTCGCTGTTGTAGCACTCTAGCTTACGAGGAAGAGGTCACTCGGCTTGTATTTCGTTGTGCTCCCCCACTGCCACTGTTTCTTCTTACAGGTGTCCTTGGCTGAGGTCCTGTCTGTCACTGGAGGAGCAAGGGAAGAGGAAGGACCCTAACTGCTGGCTGGCGTTTAAATCCTTTTTAATAGACTTTGCATCCTGTGGAGGACAGTTGCCTGCTCCATTTTAAACCCACCTGCTTGTGTTTTAAAAAACAGTTTTTAATTTAAAAAAAATCTGGTTTTAACAGCAATCTTATTGTTGTCTCCTTGGTTTTAACTTGCTGCTGACCACTTGATTTTAAAGGACCAATTCAGAGTTTTTTTTATATATTTTCATTTTAATCTATTTAACCACCATTACATTACCATGACCGTAGGAAAGGTCTGGGTACTTACAGGTAAAGTAGTGGGTAGCTATACAGTAAGTTAAGCCAACAAGTGTGCACTTTATAATCAAGCCCAGTTCCAGATGTTGACCAGTAGTTACAGGTAAAGTAGAGGGTAGTTACACAGTAAGTAAAGTCAACAAGTGTTCACTTTATAATCCAGCCCGGTTCCAGATATTGACCAGTAGTTACAGGTAAAGTAGTGGGTAGTTACACAGTAAGTAAAGCCAACAAGTGAGCACTTTATAATACAGCCCGGTTCCAGATGTTGACCAGTAGTTACAGGTAAAGTAGTGGGTAGTTACACAGTAAGTAAAGCCAACAAGTGTTCACTTTATAATACAGCCCGGTTCCAGATGTTGACCAGTATTTACAGTAAAGTATAGGGTAGTTACACAGTAAGTAAAGCCAACAAGTGAGCACTTTATAATACAGCCCGGTTCCAGATGTTGACCAGTAGTTACAGTAAAGTAGAGGGTAGTTACACAGTAAGTAAAGCCAACAAGTTTTCACTTTATAATACAGCCCGGTTCCAGATGTTGACCAGTAGTTACAGGTTAAGTGCTGGGTTGTCGCAGTGAAGTACTGGACAGTTAGACAGTAAGCAAAGACAAGTGTGATCTTAATGGCCAGGTTAATTAAAAGGTGAATTACTATGTGAGGTGTCTGTGTGTTTTAAAAAAATAAAGATATTTTATACGTCTGCATGTCTTGTCATTATTTTGTGAAACAAAGATTCATCAATACATTACAGCATTTTAGTTCATCACTGGTCTACATTATCTGTATCCATGCTGATTCTTAACAGGAAGTGGCACATTAAGGTATGCACAGCAAAAGCGTATTACCAGGAAAATTACACAGTCCTGATAAGTTCATGGTAAGACACGGGAAACTACACTGTAAGACTCCAGGACTTACACTGTAAGACGCGAGTGTAACTACCCCATAAATAGGCTACCTCAAAATGTCATGGTACATGTGTGAGAGTTACCCCAACAGTTGAGGAAACTACACTGTAAGAGACGGGAAACTACACTGTAAGACGCGGGCTGTAATCTAAAGTGCTACCTAAAATTCACATTAATACTTTTTTCATAGATGATGACCTTTGTGAAATAAGCAAGATTAACATCCGTGGTACGCCGGATACTTCAGCATAGGGACATCAATTCTAGCCCCATCAGTGTAGTCCAATATTTATAGTTTATTTTTAGTTTTTTATAGTTCTTTTTGACAAGATGCGCCTATTTACTCGGTATTTAAAGGGGTATTTGATGATTAAAACATAGGTCAGTGCTGACTCAGATAGGATATATAGGCCTACTGGGTGAATCATAATTCATTTAAATGGAAAAAAAAAAAACCTATATATTTTTAATTTGAAACCATTTGTGTTTTTCAAGATTCAAGCTAAAAAAATATTTAAGTATCATCATCCAGGTATGGATCACTTTGACATTTAGGGATGATTGATGGCATCATTATGGCACGGCAACACCTGCTGGTCATTTAAATGCGTGCCTCGTCGATCTTTTCTTGTGCGATTTATCACCAATAAATAGGCCTCTCTCTCTCAATCAATCGATAGATTACCTCCGTGTAAATCCTGTCCTGTGTACACGACTTGCGTTGATTTGGAATAAATGCACTACCACAGAAAAGCCCATAAACAATCAAGGACAAATGAAACTTATACAATGGAGTGAGTAAGTAAGTGTCAGGGTTATTATAGTTTTTTAAAAATTTAATTGTGTTTTCTTTTATTGAGTTGTCATAGTGTTTTTTTCTGTTTTAATTTAATTTTAGTTAGTTAAATGAGTAAATAAAAAGGGGGAGCTGTAAAGTTACATGCATAATTTAAGACCTGATTACTTTGATTACCAAAAATGGACAGCTTTGAGACTTTTTAAGGTTTAAAATTTAGATTATCAAATTTAAATTCCTGTAAAATTGTTTGCTTTAGCCTAAGAAACTTGAAGTTAATGCACCAATTTAATACAACGTGTTGATGGCCATGAGTCAGCTGACTGGATTTTTTGATGAATGATGTAAAATTTAGAGGTTGTCTGTAATTATGATGGAATGAAGTATGCCCTCATTCTCATGCCGACACACACTTTAAGTAAACTCCTGTGTTGTTGCTCTATAGAGGAGGTCATTTACAGATGTGGCAAAAATTGTTGGTACCCTTCTGTTAAAGAAAGAAAAACCCACATGGTCCCTTAAATAACTTGAAACTTACAAAAGTAATAATAAATAAAAAAATTAACTATTAAAACTCAGACATTGCTTTTGAATTGTGGTTCAACAGAATTATTTAAAAAACAAAATACTGAAATTGGCCTGGAAAAAAATGACACCTTAAGCTTCATATTTTGTTGCAGAAACTTTTGAGTCAACCACTGTAATCAGGTGATTTCTGTAACTCTCAGTGAGACTTCTGCACCTGTCCACAGGTATGTTGTTATCAGGGATCATAGAAGGCCACTTCAGAATAGTCCAGTGTTTTGTTCTGATCCATTCTTGGGTGTTTTTAGCTGTGTGATTGGCTCATTATCCTGTTGGAGGACCCATGACCTGTGACTGAGACCAAGCTTTCTGACACTGGGCAGCACATTTCACTCCAGAATGTCTTGATAGTCTTCAGATTTCATTGTTCCTGCACAGATTCACAGTAGGT